>LGAG01000072.1:155310-183364 GCA_001278395.1 Lerema accius
CAAACAATATGCTTGAATCTGCTTTAAAAATTGAGTGAGATTTGTATGTTTTTAAATTTTAACATTAGGCCTTATTTAAAAGAGCCAAAGAGCCAGATCCGCATCTTTAGCCGCCTAAAGAGCCGCTCTTTGCCAACCACTGTGTTGAAAACTGTTCTTTTTTTTTAATAAAAATTTTAATATTTGTACCAGGCCTTAAGGAGCCACAACCACATGCAACTACAGAGCCATACTTAACCAACCATTATTGAAAACTGTGAACTTACAGATACGCCGCCGTAGTAATCATTATAACCAGGAGCAGCCTCGCCGGGCTTCCATACAGGTATATGAGCGAGAACAGGATGGCAAGTCGTGAAGCAGAGTATATGTGGTCGAGCCAGTCATGTTGGTGTTCTTCATCGTCGTTGGCCGGGGGCTCCTGCGCCGGGGGGGCCGCGGGGGCCTCTGTGGGGGCCGCTGGTTGCGTGTTGGCTGTGGCCTGCCACCTGGAGGCGAAGTAATTATAATAATAAATGCTACCACACTCAAACCTAACGGCTAAGTGTTATTTAGACTTTATGGAGAACTCTTTAAATAGAGGTTTCCTCATGATATTTCGTTCAAAGCAACAAGTGATAGTTTCTCATACGGATGTGCATTAAGAAACTTATTAACTGAGTGTTATAATATTAAAAATATACTTACATATTCGCATACTGCTGCATATACCGCATGTAAGCCTGTTGCATCATCATCATATGATTCGCAAGCGAAGCCTGATCGTTAGGCACGGGCAGATATCCGTCTCCGATATTATAGTTCGGATACGGGGGTACTCTCCCATAGTTATTCACAAACGAGGTCAAGTAATTCTGCATCTCAACCGTATGGTTCTGATCATTTTGCCTCATCTCTGGCCTAGTTGCGGGCTCAGGCCTCTCTGACGTGACATTACGTTGCCTTATCCCTTCCTTCGGTGGTTCAGGAGTGGGGTTAGTCATTTTACTAGGCGTGCAGACCAAGTGCATAGTATGCCCTAGTTGACTCTCGTACGTTCTGAGAACGTCTTTCAGAACTGTGTTGTCGTCTAGCAGTTGGCCGGAGTATATGATTTTTTGTTCTTCTGTGCTCTGCAAAAAAAAAAAATTAAACTCATATTTTTGTACATGGATTATGTGTCTCGATCATGGTATGGACAATTATTAGGATATCGCAAACGGCTACGATCTAAGAGCAAATATATTAAGAATAATTTATTATCAAAAGTAAAGCTTAAATAAAGACTTAGTTCCCACGCTAGCTGAATACCTGTGTTGTGAGTAACTTCCCTCTTCTTGTTTAATATTAATTATCATTAAGTTTAAATGGAGAAAAGATACTAATAATATAATTGAAAAGTGTTTCTACATATTAATAGTGAAATTTTAAAGGTTTATAATCACAAAACGTAATTTAAACTAGAGGCCCGATGAAATTCGGATAGTCAGAATTTATGAAAATGAAGGACACTAATGTCGTACATTCGAAAATAGTAATGTCTCAATATTTTTAAGGATTTTGTAGATCTATCTAGAATAAAGAAGAAACCAAAAAACATATCATATCACACATTCTTATCAAATGCCTTTAATCTTGATTGTACATTTAGTGATGTTATCTAATTCGATAACATAATTTTATTAAATTACGTGCGACTTGAGACTCAAAGGTAGTCATGGGGCTTATACAACTTTAAAACAAATACATCCTTATTTAAATAAACCCTATTTACTCTTTGAGCATTCTGCTTTAATGGTTTTTATATTTCGTTAAGCTTTTATTATACGATCCTATTGTTTGTTGAAAGAGAGTTATTTGAAAAGCAGACTATATCGTACAAATTCTAATCATTTACTTCATCTTACGAACTAATAGCTCGCTAAAAGAACATCAAAATTTACAATATAAATAACAAAAGAAAAAATATATTACATCGTTACAATAAAATTTCTTAAAGTCTCGATAGACAATACCTTGTCAATTCTTGAGCAATTTAATGTCTTGAGTTGTTGGGGAACTTGCTACCTTCAAATACTATGTAAATGTCTAAATATAGAACAGAATATACGCACCAAAATTACATTTTTGTATACATCATCTTAAATGTCGTAGGCTACCTGCCTCACCTCATGCTCATGATCTCGAAATGACGTCAACTCTATTAGGAAACTAAACGATTGCTTTACTTAATCGTGAATTGTAGAAATAATTCAAGCGTTTTTCGTGAATCCAGCCGAATCACTGTCGCACAATACGTAATTTTAGCCGTTTCTTTTTCCAGGTGTATACTAGGTACCTACAAATTGCTTGTTAACGCAATGCTATTAAAATCGGATTTTATCGTTTTATTACTTTTCTGTAATAACACTTCATGGTATTTAATATTTCATTTTTTATTGGTTCAGAAGGAATAATTGTTTATTGGTCATTGAACCATCGTCAGGACTTAGATGATATTTTGAAACCCCGACGCAATAAGAGAGGTGTTAAAAGTTGACGTGTCTGTGGGTGTGTCTGTCTGTCTGTCTGTGGCAGCGTATAGGTAGTTCCCAAACGGATGAAGCGTTTTCAATTTAGTTTTTTTTTTGTATTAAAAGTGACTTATCTGGGAGTGTGTTCTTAGACATGTTTGATAAAAAAAGCGCACTGAAAAAGAATATTGATGACATTTTCATTTAATGATAAAATGTTTGGGATAAAAATAGGGATGAACCTGTGTTAAAATATTATTTTAACACACAATAAACCGTGGCTAGGTTCATGAATAAATTCTTAACAAGGCATAAGGTTTCACTCACATATAAGATGATTAAAAACTGACAAGGTTTTGACTTTTACAGATTATAAGACATTAAATAAATCTTTGGTTATATGAGTTTGACGGGGGCTGTTAAACAAATAATTATTGACTCTAAATAAAAATTTATAATATCATGTTACCTTTGTTATACATATAACATGGTTGTAACAAATCAATTTTGTTTATACAAATTATTTGATTTATTTACCTGTTTGTTAAATTTTATTTGATTTTCACTGATTAAAGTTTATTATTAGAATAATTACAAATCATTTAGAGTTTAGGTTTTACTACAAAGTGTGAATCTTATTTATTATTTCATATTACACCATGTGTGACTCTTCAAGATGAGTGAATACGCATTTACTAAGTTACTGTGCCTTCCATTTCTCACACCACTTATTATTCAGTGTGATTGTCGTCAAGCACTAATTTAATTTATCATACATGAAAAAAAAATGTTGCTTGAGTGTTAATTACTTAAAAAGGTTAATTTAGATTTATACACTGCTCAAAGTACTCTGACATTATATGTACAGTATAACTTATATAATTAAATAAAGAAATACGTACCTATTCAGTAACAAATGTTATGTATGTAATATAATGTAAAGCTATATACACATACACATAGGTGTATTCAGCTGACTTTTACTCATTATAATAAATGCTGATACCATTGTTATTTAAACAGTAGCCATTGTTTTGTTTTCGAATATTTAATTGATACATTCCTGGTAATATTAACGTTTACTGCATAGTAGATGAAATATTTTTATATTTATTCTGATAAATATGCATACATATTGTGATGTGCATTCTGTTTTGAAAGTATCTTTTTAATGATAGATAAGATTATTTTAAAAACCACTGGTAGGTACTGTAGGTAAATAGTTTACACGAATAATTTAACAAATCTGACGTCAATTATAAATACATTGTGTTTGTTACAGCATTTCATTATTCTGAATTACCTAATTTCTTTTTAACTTAATTATTTGGGAAACAGAATAAACTATGTAGAAAAGTACACATAACTAAAGATAAATAGCAGAAAAAAGAATATAGAAATATAAAGAAAAATATTGCTTTACCATAATACCCTTGAGATCAAATCTATTTAGCTTAAAAGTTAGCTATTTATAAAAAATAATTCTGATAAGAGGCAAGGTCAAATTTGACGAAGTTATATAAACTTTGAACTGTACCTTAAAACTTGATTGCACAATAACATAAGATAAAAAATTAAATACTGGCTATGAACATTTTCATTACGGTACCTCCACATAACACAAATATCAAATAAAAAATATTAATTATGATTACAGGTGTTATCTTATGACGTCAAATCGTGATATCTGAATAACAGATAATGACAACTTATTATTTTTTATACAACACTTGTGACTTGTCTCCATTTTACTTGGATATCAATAACATTATTGTTTATTGAAAGAAAACAGTCATTGACAGAAAAACAAATAATCGGATTCAATAATTATATAACCTAGTCATTATCATAATGAAGATGAAATTAACAACAACTCATAATTATGATGAAATCTATCAAGCATGCCAAAGAAATTGACAAATTGAAATTCAAAATCATTTAGTCATAAAAATAAATAAAAATACACATGTGCTTATTTTTTTTTATCTACCCCCATTTTGTAGAGGAGCTTTAGTATGGTAAAATATCTCTCTGTTAATTGGGTAAATAAAGACATAGTCTCTCAATGGTAACATAGTATTGTACTGATGAAATAATTTCTAAAGTTGAATAAGCAATTTTAAACATTCATACTATATAGGAACTCACTAACATATTTATTTTGCCATAAAATTACTATAGATATAAGGTTTATGCTATCAGGTTGAATTGCTATACCATTATTTTTTATTATGTAGTGTGCCTACTTTTATAATAAACAACAATATAATTAAGTACTAAAAAAATTCAAAGTATGCTACGTTTTAGCCATAATTTATGTAGACACTGAGTATTTAATCTATCGACAATTATCAGGCATAGCAGAATTGGAAATATGCAACTTTTTATGCCGATGACAACATAATTATCAAGTTACCTACCCACCTATTGTGTTTTATCAATTCCTGTGTCCATAAGTATACACAACAGAATATATGTTATATTTGCACCCACACACTGACCTCTGTGTCGAATTGTTGTAAATAAATAAACATGAACCTTGACCGTGTGAATTAAGGAGTAAAATCTAATGTTAACGTACCGGTTTGCTTGGATATACTTCAGAAAGATGACCTTTCAACTGCCTTACTGTCCACGACGAGTGGCATTCTATATTTTGATCCTCTATCTGCTGGTTCGGGGCTTTAACAATCAGAGTCACGTTATCTGCTATCATTGTGAATCACTAATAATACACTTGTTAGATAATCGTTCCTATATTATCCTCTTAACAACACAAATTGTTAGATTTAACTTTATCGTTTCAGTATCGAGCTGTCTCTGTCTCGAAAACTCACAACGCAATGCTCAACGTCAAATCTTATTTTCAACACTGATTCTTTTGCAGTAAATTGTGGCCGAATATCGTTTTTTAAAGGTAGAATGTAAATAAATACTGAACTGAACTGAAAATAGTAGACCCCCGATCCCCCGTACCTCTACTTGTCAATTTTGTATAACATTATCTGTCGATGCCCCATTGGTTCATGCGATATTAATCTTGTTTACCATATTATTCTTTTTTCTCTCATTGGTTAATATTTTATTTGTTTGTTTTGTATTGATTGCTTGAAAAAAAATACAATAACAGCCAATCGGTAAGTGGATTGCCCTAAATAAATAAATGCGTCGAAGTTATTTTGAGACTACAACATCAGATTAAAAAATAAATAAAATATGTTTAGGATCACAGACACTTCTTATTTATATGTCTGTGGTCATAGATGATACACTTATATACGGTAATCTGTGGTTTAGATACATCAATGTTGCCATTATAACGCAACTCAAGAATAGTTTCCTAATCTTAAGTTATTTACTTGCTCGACATAATTTTCTACGAATTCATCCATTTCATAAAAATGTCTTTTCTTTGTTTATGAGGTCAGTAGTTTAATTATTTTCTTCAAGCTCCAGATTTGTCATTTTATTAATATACTATCTAGCCCGTGGCAAACTCGCAAAGGACACGCATCCAAGCCATAAGCCTTTGAAAGAAAAATGACATTGATTGATGACAAGATTAGTTTGACTTTGATAACTTCGAAATTGTTTGTTGTGTTCAAAGACTACTATGAATATACTGAAAGTTGTGTTGTTGTGGGAGTTTTTATAGGTTAGAGTTAGAATTAGAAGATACAATTTATTTTTATGTAATTATTGGTGGCTTTGTTTACTAAATAAGACAACTGAGAAAAAACGAACTATAGATCTCCATTTATTGAGTATAATCTACAGCTTCTCATGTGATTGGTTTTTAAGATAGTAAATTTTCGAGGATTCGTGTCGTTTGTAGAATTTACATCGTTAAAATGGGTGTAACAGTGTAAGTATTTCTTTGAATTAGTTGACTGATATGTCTAATTACTTAGGTAAATTCGGGGGCTTCAACAATTCTTTACTGAACTGCGATTGGGTCATCCCAATGTTTGATGTAAAATAAACACTGTGTTATTGGGTTGTGTGTTAGGAATGTATTAGTTGGTCCATGTCACTTACGAGGTAATTTTAAGGCGGGGATAAGTGTTTAAGAATTTGTCTATTTTTTGTTATTGTTACTTAAACATATAAAATCTAAGTGCATAATGAACCCCTTTTTAACCAACATAAGAGACATAATATGGAAGAACATCTGCTCTGTCTTCTAGTCTATTATATCACCATTAAGTAAGTTTGTTATTCAGTTTACAGCAATATCCAGTGCCGGAGAATAGGACTGGTACCTATGTAATAGAATTACTTACCAAAAGGATTATGGCTTTAGGAGCAACACAACAAGGACAGTTTTTAGTTGACTGTGAAAGTTATCTCTCTCATCCACAATTAGGTAAGAAATACTGAAGTAAACTATAGTATTAATGTATTTACTTTAGCACCACAGACCCATAAAAAAGAATAGACAGATTCATTCAGCTCAAATGTGCGAAACAAAAATATGGAGTCGCTCAAATAAAGCTGGCCGCTTTATAGTATACGGCAAGCAAGTGACAGATATTTGTTTTGTCACTTACTTAGTCACTATTGTATATTTAAAATTGCATCATTGAATTTTCTATTTAATTAATTGTAAGGAAACCTATTTGTGTATTCTGCACTGTTTTCAATTTTTAACTATTGAAGGGTTAACATGGCTATGACAATGGCCAGAAAATGGTGTTAACCCTCCATTAAATGGCTTCTAACATTATCCATAGTTATAACATGGTAACAACAATAAAAAAAAAATAATTTCAGGTACAAAAACAGTTCACATCCTACATAATTCAGAGCAACCGGCATCTGTATTTTCTATACTCGAAAGTGGAACAAAGACGCTACATGTCATAGCCGATGGTTTGTTTGACTTGCTAATGATGAAGCTGTCACACAACTATACTTCGAAGAAACAAACTAAAATTGAGAGCAAAGGTCCCAGGTTTGAGTTGGGTGATTTTTGTGTGAAGCTTGGCTCTGTCACTATGAACCAAACTTTTAAAGGAGTTTTGATAGAAGTAAGTATATTTGAAAGCAGTTTGTACAGAACAACATACATACAACATACAGCAGTTGTAGAGAACATAAAAAAATATATATTATCCCCTATTATAGTTACAATCTAGTCTACAAGCTAATAAGTAATTTTAATTTAACCTAAACAACTAAAATAAATTTGAAAGCAGTTGACAAGTTAAATTCAATGAAAAAGTAGCTGATACAAGGCCCCTATTTTGTTCATTTACGAATGCTTAAATTGTGTCTTAATTAGCATTAGATTAATTTAGTTTTTTACTTTTATTTTGTAATGTTATCTTTGTCGTTTGTTAAATAAGCTGTTTCTAATATTAAAAAAAAATAGTTTTTTTTATCCAATTGCGTAAGACGGGTAATATTTGCGTGCGTATGTTCAAGTATAACGTAGGGAGTGTTCAAGTATAACGTAAAGCGGATTTTCAAGATTTTTGACACCCCATCTCCCTCATGTAACGCACCATAACGTTTTTACGTACCCTCCCTTTCCCTAAATGTTACATAACACACAATGATTAGTCCTCTAAAAATATTGCCATTTTGTCCAGTTAGAAGAATTATATTCCCAAATAAAATAAATGTTACGTAACGCGTTGTTCGAGAACCCCCAAACTTTCGTAACACATCAACATTTTACAAGACATAATTCCGTTACATAATATTTGTACGGCCCTAATTTATGTTGATTGTTGATTTCTTTGGCATGAGAGGCTAAATAGCTTGATGGAGTTCAACATTGGGTATTTTTAAAATCGCTTCTATTGCGAAAGTGACATAGTCTATAGATTTTTTAAACAGACCCATGCAATTTTCAGTGTTTCGATTTTTTTCTATCAATGATTTCTATACAATAATGTTCATTATTTTCTTCAAGGTGGAGTACAGACCGTGTGTAATGGCAAATGCAGTATGGGGTCTTCTGAGGGAGTTCCTCCAGGGTATCCTGGGACCTTCGGTGGCAGTACAGCCTCCTCAGCACCTCCTAAGCCGGATGAACGAGATCTACACCCCAATAGACACAGTGTACCAATACTTAGAACATTTCAGTGCTTATAGAAAGACTACTGGACTTAGAAATGCCTAGTGATGTGAAAAGACGCAGAATAAGGGACTAAGTAAGTTATAGTTAGTGACTTTTTAGTTAGTAAGTTGAGTGAATTTTTGTATTTTTTTTTTATTAAATTAGTAAGATATGTCTGTATGTTTTTTGGTGTGTTCATAAAAGAAAATTTTATGTTTAATAACACGAAAACAAATTTTTTATTCATAAGTAAAACAAAATTTTATTTTTCATGTATTTGTTTGTTTCGCCCGGAAATTGAACTCGGGACCCTATAATCCAATAACAAGGTCAAAGGTTGCAATATTTAAGTTTTAAATACTTAAGTATGTTGAACAAAAAACGTCTTTAAGTTGCATACAATACAGTTCTAAATAACAACCTATATCACAAGATGTTAACGGGTAAAAAGTGAGTACTTAACGTATTCTGACATTATAAAAATTAAATGTACCTTAATACCTTTTACATGTTTGTACAATGAGAATTAAACTTACGTTAACCTTAATTTTTAAGGCGGGCGCAAAAAGTCTGGAATTCCCATTAGGAATCAAATTTTGAATTCTAGAAGCCAGGAGTAGACTTCAGGAATTTTTCAGATTTTAAATTTATCCTGACAGTAGGGGAGAGCGGGGTAGAATGAGCCAGGGGTAAGTTGTATCGACGCAAAGATTTCCATAATAGAAAAAGACATACCTCTGGCTCTTTCAACCCCACTTTCCCCACTATTAATTCAAAATCTGAAAAATTCCGAACGTTTGCGCCTGGAATTAAGTGGTAATTGAACCGGGCATTTTTGACATACTATAAATATATTTGATACTTGATATTATTTACTAAGAGCACATCCTGAGGGAGAAAATCTTTAAACAAACTGTGTTTACACAATCAATTTAACAAACAAATTTTGTTTATTCGATTCGTCTTAATAATTTTTGTTTACAAATGATTCGATTGTGAATTCGATAGTGATAATGCTGCAAATATTTAGTACATTCAATGTTCTCACATAAGTACAACACTTTAAAGAAACAATATGAAAAAATTAAGAAAAATAAAATTAATAGTGGTAATAAATTTAATACTTCAAGGTAAGTAATTTCTTATTATTTTTAATGTTATAATGGTGTTCAGTTTAGTTTCTTATACTTTGAAAAATTTTGAGATTTGTTATTTAGACTGTAGAGCATGTCAAAGAATTGGAAAAACACATACGCTCGAAAAATTTTACCCTCTATGCGTAGTCCGGTGAAAATATTATCCTCCTATGCGTAGTCGGGTAAAAATATTACCCTCTATGCGTAGTCGGGTAAAAATATTACCCTCTATGCGTAGTCGGGTAAAAATATTACCCTCTATGCGTAGTCGGGTAAAAATATTACTGAAATTCTGTGTAACAAAGTGATAAGGGAGTGTTCAAGTATTACGTAACGCAATTTTAGAAGATTTCTGAGCCCCACTCCCCGCAAGTAACACTCCGTAACGTTTTTCTGTACCCTCCTTCCTCTCTCTAAATATTACGTAACACACAAATTAACATTTTTAAAATGTTACCATTTTGTCGAGTTAGCAGAATTATATTCAATGTTACGTACCGCGTTGTTCGACCCCCCTCCCAAATTGCGTTATGTAGGTAACTCTTAAACGGCCCCTAAACGGATAGCAAACTTTTTTTTTCAGTGCCGTTTACAAACAGTGTTAATCTAGACTATATAGACTGTGGTGTAGACCACGAGTTGGGAGTGTCGTTAGGAACAGTTGACATCGCTAAATACCCCTGGTTGGGGATCCTTTACTATGGATATGGTGAGTTATATCTCCTAACTAGCAATCGCCAACGGCTTTACCCGCGTAATTTTGCCGTTTTCACAATATTTTTTATCGCTGCTCCTCTCCTAATCATCTTAGTGTGATATAGCCTATAGCCTTCCTCGATAAATGGACTATTTTACACTAAAATAATTTTTCATACCGGTCCCGTAGTGTGAGATTAGTGCGTTCATGTGCTTTTATTATTAGTATAGATATCCCACTAATATTAATCAGACGATGTCCGCGGCTTCGTTTGCGGAAACGTAGTTTAGATATCTTGTATAGTTTATATTGTAAGTAGATTTTGTACAAAAAATTGTGAGGTATTTTAGAGGGTCCGAGTATGGTTTATAACCACAGTTGGACCTGGCATCGCGGCAGTTGCAGGGGCAGATAGTAACTTTATGGGGCCCTGGGCTAATACTGCCTACTCGAGGGGCCTGTTTTCTTTTTTAACCGACTTCAAAAAAAGGAGGAGGTTCTCAATTCGACTGTATTTTTTTTTCTTTGTTACATCAGAACTTTTTACTGTGTGGACCGATTTTCATAATTCTTTTTTTGTTATGCAATGTACTTACCTATAGGTATCAGGAGAAAAAAATCGGTTGATAAAAATATTTATTTTTCAATAGAAATGTGTACTTACTCTTTACTTTTTTTAATTATAATTTTGATTTGTAATGGGGTCTGATGTCAAGATACTTCAGCGAACCAGATGAACTGTTAGAATTATTAAAATGCCGCCATAACAAAAGCTGTCCGATATGATCAGCATTTACTAAAAGGTCAAGAAAATTTAATGTCATACATGTGGACAACTAAAGAATCAACAAAATTATAAGAGAAAAAGGACATAGTTACAATGATATGATGAAGAGCGGGACCCCCCCAACACAGGCATCTTTGTAGCTTAACGGGTGGGCCTGGGCCCCAACTATTGTATCAAAACCACATGTTTGGACAAAATAAAGAATTTAAATTTTTTTAAATTTTAATGATAATATGATTAAACGTTGATAAGTCTTGTTTAGATGAGGATAATGGAAATGCTGGTCGCGCAGTGACGACCGTGGCTCTCATACAGAGGGAATTCGTGATAGGTTCCGCCGCGGATATAGGACCGATGCCCAAAAACGATTTCAGGTACCGTATGTGAACTAACCTTATAATATAACCACATATTATTGGTGTTTCAATCTTATTATTTAAACGTCACTTTTTGTTAAAATTGTTAATTCGTAAGGGGCTGTCCATTAATTACGTGAGACTTAATAGTGTGTCCATAAAAAATCACGAAATATCACAATTTGTAATAAATTAAGTGTATATCACGTGTATTTATTTTTTCGGAAAAAGCAATATTTATTACCTGTATTATAAATATAAAAAAAAACTTAAGATTTTTTTTAGGCAGGTGCTAAAAAATACGCCATGTATTACCATAAGGGGGGGGAGAGGGTTTATGAAAATGGCAAAAATACATCTCGTGATTAATAGATGGCCCTGAAGAATGTGTAACAATGTTATGACTTGTAATTAATTAAAATACCTACATTGAAAGTAATTTTAAACTATTATACTTACTTTTTGTAATACCAGTAATCCTTCCACTCATTAAGAGTAGTTACAACCTTCTCAGAACAAGAAATCTGTAGACTCAGTCTTGAGAACAAAAAAGTTGGTCAAGTTTTTTTTATTTTTTTTTATTAATAACATTATGTTTTTTTTGACCACGCTTTTTTGTTTCGAAGACTGCATCTATATATATTTTTTGGTCTAAGTCAACCGTATGCCGTATTTTTTTTAGGAAAAATACTCGAGTTCTGCTAGGGGAGGATTGGAAAAGGCGCGGGCGCCGCGTACGTAATTACGTCATCCACCCACAATACGACGAAACATACAACACTCTGGCGTTAGTACAGCTGAAGGATCCAGTGCGATTTCGTAATAACCCATTATATTTTTAACTAGTAATCGTTAGAAAAAAAAAACAAAAAGAAAACCCGGCAGCTGAAACTTGGGGGGTTAGTTTAAAAAAAATTATAGCCTGTGTCACTTACAATCGAGATGAGTCCAATGACATCTATATGATGAAATCTGTCACGCCGTTTAGGCTCTAGAGCATGCCAAAGTAATAGATATACATACGTTCGAAAAACATTATTCTTCTTAAGTGGGGGAAAATGTAGGGAAAAGGGGAATCGGGGAGAACGGGGAAAAGATCAGAAGTACCTACCTGATGTGGAAAACTACGGGAGGAATAAAACAACAACGTCTGCCCAGTCTTCTAGTTAAATTATAATTAGCGATAGATTCGCAACGCATATTGGTACATTTTAACCGTTTTACTATGACTATAACTTTACTTAGTTTTACTTTTTTCTTTCAGAAAATATAAAGCCACTTTGCCCTGCTCCGCAGATATTAAGAAATCCAGAATTTTACATCGTTAAATTCAAAGAGGGTAATTTTTAAATATTATCTCATTGTTATTGTATTTTTTAAATAGAAAAAATAGGTACTTTGGGAGTAAACTAGTGCATGCGCGTGCGCTACGTAACATGTGAGTCACAATTGTGGAGTAAGAGTTACGTAACGTATGATCGAGTGTGGTAATGAAAGTTAAGGGTTTAAAATAGATATTAGTTAGTTTAAAGTTAAGGTCGAGGTTAAAGTAAAGAAAATTAATGGCAGAAAGTGACACAGATTGTGAATTTCAACGGAGAAAAATATTAAAAAATAATAAGTTTTAGGACTTAAATTTTTTCTTATTATTTTTAATCTGTTTCTAGATTTTAACTCGCTGGAGAAGCAGGTGTTTGCAGTGACCCATGTTCCTGCTAACCTCTGCAAAGAGTTCTATGTGCGAGCGAATGTAAGTAATTATAGATAGATAGATGGATAGACATATAAGATAGATAGATAAATTATTGTGCACACTAATAAAATATAGATACAGAAAGCACAAACAAGGCGGTCTTTTCGCTGTGGTACCGATTTCTACCTATTTGTGATGTCCGAACATAATGATCATACGAGTAAGTTTCAGTCTCCTCTCATAATGTGTACAGGTCATAGTTATAGATAAGAGGTCATAGTCCACCACGCTGGCCTAGTGCAGATTGGCAGACTTAACACAGCTTTGACAACTTTATGTTTTCCCTTAATGATTACTAGCTACTTAACACAAACATTTAGAAAATTATAAATGCGTAAAAATATAAACGCGTGTAGGGTTTTAAACTCATTTTATTTCAAAGAAAAGGATTTCATTTGATTGGGATTAATTTGGGCGATCTAATGACTAAGCTAAGGTCATAGGTATTTTCATTAAACATATTACTTTTGACTATGGCCTGTTTGTACCCCTCACATTGTGAGAGGAGACCCGAGCCCAGCAGTGGGCCAGTTATGGGTTGTAATGAGGATGATGATTAGAACTCTCAGGTGTGCAGGATTTCTTACGATGTTTTCCTACACCAGTGTGACCATTTTTACCTAACTGCTTAAGAAAGGTTGTTTTTTTTTGTTTGTGTGTATGTAATGTTAATTTATTTGAAAGGTTCTTGAGTAACATAGGTTAGGTATATATAATTTTTAAATACCCCCTTCCTAATTTTAGCAGTCGTGTTTTATGTTTTCAACATTTAGAAAATTATAAATGCGTAAAAATATAAACGCGTGTAGGTAGTTATAAACTCTTTATTTCAAAGAAAAGGATTTAATTTGATTGGGATTAATTTGGGCGATCTAATAACTAAGCTAAGGTTATATACCTCGTTTTTTTCGTCGTGATTTAAAAGGTAAACAATCTTACAGTGTCTTTTTATTGCAATTATGGATTTAAAAATAAGACAGACACAAATTAAAAAAAATGAAAGAATAAACAATATTTTTATGCTAAAATAAATTTCTGTATACTTCTAAATATTTTTTTTAATTAATGAAATAAATAAAAGTTGTGCCAAGATTGTTTACCTTTTAAATCACGACGAAAAAAAATGAGAAATAGGTATTTTCATTAAACATATAATTTTTGATACTAAATAGTTGTACGCGAAGAGACTTCGTCCTCCACATGTGACGTGTGCAGTGTCATTGGAAGATGAAATGCCATGCGTATGGGAGGCGGGCGCTGCATTGGTCGCGCGCGATGTTTGGGGACGCTGGCAACTGGTGAGAACCGGGAATTAATAAATAAAATAATCCTACTAATATTATAAAATAAATAAACGATAACACACTCATACCCCCGCAGTAGGATTCCCTGCGTCGCGGGTGGCATGGACAACACTAATAACACATCACTAACACCCATGACCCGAGAACAAACATTTCTCACATAAATATTTGCCCCAGCCGGGAAACGAACCCGGGACCCCTCGCTTTGCAGGCAGGGTCACTACCAACTAGGGTAGGGGGTCGTTATAAATGTAAAAGTTTGTAAAGATGTTTGGATATTTGGATGTTTGTAAGTCCTTCAAGCTCTAACCGTTGAACGGATTAAGCTGAGGTACACAGAATAGTTCACTTTCAACTTCATTTTCTGGCGTTAGTTGGTTAATTTTGTCGATAATATTTTGTAATATTCGTAAATGATCTATAAACTGCCTCAACATAAAGTAAATGCGCTGTAAACATAGGTCTGTATGGACACAAACGCACTTTGTCAGCGTGTTCAAGTTCTAATCATTTATTTCGTCAGCAACCAATAGTGCTTAACGAACGTCAAAATTTATAATATAAATAACAGTATAAATAAACATAATAATATTTACTTTACAATAAAAGGTCCTGAAGTCTCGATAGACAACAACTATTATCATTGACTTTATGAAAGTGACGGTTCTATGGAAGCTTTCCATCATCCATTACAGTTAGGGTTGGGAGTCAGGGGGCCGGGGTGTGGCGCCCCATCTCGCTACCTGGACATGATGAGCTACCAGCCCTGGATCGAAGACTCCCTGTCTCAGTTCAACCAAATCACTATCACCCAGATTAACAAGCAGAAATACGTGCTGCGAAGTAAGTTTATTTTGCTTTTTGTTTGTGTGTGTGTATGGGGAAGAAAGCTCCTCGGAGATGACGTCACGGTTAATGGAGGACAGAATGCTCCTGACCAGGTGAACTGCAGGATTTAAGAGGATCAGCCCTGGTCAGAGTGGAGACAGTTGGAGGACTATAGGTCATAGCCGACTATCGGGGCACCGCAATAGCACCGCTCCAACCCAGCATTTAGTTTGCTATTCAAATTTGAGCATTAAAACGTGTGTCGTAAAACATATTTGACAACGCGCGGGCTGCGAGTTGTACCGTTAGCGGTAAGCGCGCTGACAGCCCGTTGGCTTTTTTCATATTAACATTGTCAAATTCTGTTGCTGTGCTGTTGCAGTGCCGTGATAGTGTGCTATAACCTTTAGTCCTACAATGGACCTCTAAAGGCTGATAGATGGAGAGATGGTGTATGTATGTATGTATGTACCTACGTACGTATCTTCCAAACCTATTCATTTATACAACTAAATAAAATTGAAGTACCTGCTTTATTAAAATAGCCGCTTTTTACTAAATGCATACTTATGTATACACGGTGCACGTACCCAAATAACACTTTAAAATTTTTGTGTCTGTCTGCTTGATCCGGGTAATATCTGCATCGGCTGAACCGATTTTGACGGGACTTTCACTGACAGCTGATGTAGTAAGGAAGGAGTAACTTAGGCTACTTTTTTACCTTCGTTTAGGCATAGGTTTACCGAAGCGAAGCGAAGGCGGGTCCACTATCTAGCCCAAGCGGCTTGACGGATTTTGACAAGTGAGTTGTCATTGGATTCGTTTCGATTGTAAGAGTGTAAGCTATACATTTTTTGGAAATACCCCCAAATTTTTAGCGGTCTTTTGTTTCTTATTAGCTGACTAGTGGATTCGCCCTCGCTTCGCTTCGGGAAACCCACGCCGAAACGAAAGTAAAAAAAAGTAGCCTAAGTTACCTACTCCTTGATACATCAGCTGTCTGCCAGTGAAAGTCCCGTCAACATCGGTCCAGCCGTTTCAGAGATTAGCCGGATCAAACAGACAGACAGACAGACAAAAAATTTTTTAAATGTCATTTCGGTATGTATATCGTGTATACATACGTATGCATTTAGTAAAAAGCGGTTATTTTAATATTACAAACAGACACTTCAATTTTATTTAGTAGTATAGATATAGATATAGATAGATATAGAAGTATAGATATAGATTATCAGCTGTAAATTTTCCAGGTGGAGTTCGATTCCAGAGGTACGGCGCGTGCGACCCTGAAGAGAAGATCAACTTGGTATACCGCGAGGTTATCACACTACGGACGAACAATAATCAGTATCAGTTTCTCACCTACAATGTAATGTTTCAACTTGTTTCTCATTTTTTTTGTGAATAAGTAGGTATAAGGCAAGAAGGTATAAGTAGGTATAAGACTAACACACGGGGCAAGACTAACACTGTCTATTATCTCGATACGTATAGCTTAAATACGAAATTCTTCGAGTCTTTAAGATAGAACAAACGTAAATGCTCTCGGCTAAAACACACACATGTCGTTTCTTCAAGTGCATATCGAGATAATAGACAGTGTTAGTCTTGCCCCGTGTGTTAGTCTTACCCCACCTTACCTTATACATCTTTTTTACTACCAAACGGGGGCGATCCAAAAAATATCTACAAAATCGAGGATACAGTTTCGCGTTGTAGTTTCAAATCTATAGTCTACATCCAAAATTAAATTATTATACCATACGATAGCTAAAGGATCAAAGAAGTAATTAAAATAAGCAAGACCAGTGGAAAATTTAAGTGGAAGCGTCGCCTATTTGAAGTAATTTTAAGACGTGTGTACTTAAAAAATATTTCGTTAAAAAAAATCCTGTAACATAAACGTATTCACGTACAACACACTGCCGTATCCATGACGCAGCTATATCCAATTTAGTTTTTTACTTTCTTTCTGTTACATTAATAAATAATAAAAAATCATAAACAAGTAAAATTAAAAGATATCTTTTTAAACAAGCTTTTATTACTTGTTAATAAGAAAAAGAACTAAAAAGTTAAAGTGCAAAATTTCAAGTCCCTACTGTTAACCGTTAAGGAGTTTAATCGTCTGGAGCCAATCAGTAGCAGTATCACATCATGCTTATTATAAACATGCATTGTCATCAGGACTAGACCAGTGAGTAAAATTTTAGCTCAATCTGACACCGGGAAGTGGGTGAAATTTAGCTTGCCAGATTTCACTACAAACACCGGGACAGGTGAAACTAAATAAAAGCTTGTAAAATAATAAATTACATGAGGTTTTGACCAATTTGCGACCCCCTTCTTGTTATGAAACATCGTGTGTTATTAACCCCTCCACACACTATACCCCCCACCCCAAATGTTGACTACTTATGGGTTATTCCCAGATGACAATATACGACAACGTAGAGTTCTCTTGTCTAACGCTGCAGCTAGTAAACGCGTCGGGTGTCTCGGAGATGAAGATCACTCATTACTGTCCGCGGCAGGTACGCGGCCCGCCTTGTTACCGGTATTTACGTACGTATAACACCTCGTAGCAATATCGACATCGTAGTAATTATTTCGTAGCAATATCGACATCGTAGTAATTATCTCGTAGCAATATCGACATCGTAGTAATTATCCCGCGTATTATATACCTCGATTTTTTTCGTCGTGATTTAAAAGGTAAACAATCTTACAGTGTCTTTTTATTGTAATTATCGATTTAAAAATAACACAGACATAAATTAAAAAAAAAACTAAAGAATAAACAGTAATGTAATGTTAAAATAGATTTCTGTATACTTCTAAATATTTTTTTAAATTCATGAAATAAATAAAAGTAGTGCCAAGATTGTTTACCTTTTATATCACGACGAAATAAATGAGGTATATGTTCGTAGCAATATCGACATCGTAGTAATTATCTCGTAGCAATATCGACATGGTAGCAATAACGATTTTGTGGCAAAGATGACGTAGCGATGAAGACTTCTTAGTAAAGACTGAAACAATATCGACATCGTAGCAATTATCCCGCGTATTATATAGGTACCTCGATTTTTTTCGTCGTGATTTAAAAGGTAAACAATCTTACAGTGTCTTTTTATTGTAATTATCGATTTAAAAATAAGACAGACACAAATTTAAAATAAGCTAAATAATAAACAGTAATTTAATGTTAAAATACATTTCTGTATACTTCTAATTATTTTTTAAATTCATGAAATAAATAAAAGTAGTGCCAAGATTGTTTACCTTTCTATTCACGACGAAAAAAATGAGGTATACGTTCGTAGCAATATCGACATCGTAGTAATTATCTCGTAGCAATATCGACATTGTAGCAATAACGATTTTGTGGCAAAAATGACGTAGCGATTCATCGCATCGAAGTCTTCAGACTTCTTAGTAAAGACTGAAACAATAACGACATCGTAGAAATTATCTCGTAGCAATCACTTCGTAGCAATATGGACATCGTAGCAATAACGGTTTTGTGGCAAACATTACGTAGCGATATCGACTTTAGTACAAGTAAATCTTGGAGACATTTTTACATGGAGTAGTTAACAAAAACGCAATTTCTTACAGGATCCGCATTCGAAATATCGATATTCATAATGTTTTCCGAAAAATGCCAATTGGAAATGTTCGCATGGGGTTGGAAGAAGAATCTTACGTTAACAGACATCCAGGAATGGAAGTGGGAAGAAGGAACATACTACGAAGACTTTACTATGCAGCCTGTAGAATATAGAGGACCCACTCATGAGTCAGGCTATGGGTTTGAACCACTCGACCAACATATATGGGTCGCAGAGTTTGACATATGGACGACGACAGAATTTGATAATAGTACCTGGTCTAGTACCACTCCTCCACCGGTGAAAGATGTCCAAGGTACGTATATCTTTATTGCCCGACTGTCGTATGTATGTATGTATGTCCGTGTATGTATGTCATTGATACGTTCTAAAGCCTGAGCAAGTGGATGGGGTTTCAATGTATCTCAATGGGTTGTATAAGTACCTCGTTTTTTTCGTCGTGATTTAAAAGGTAAACAATCTTAGTGTCTTTTTATTGTAATTATCGATTTAAAAATAAGACAGACACAAATTAAAAAAATTAAAGAATAAACAATATTTTAATGTTAAAATAAATTTCAGTACACTTCTAAATATTTTTTTAAATTAATGAAATGAATAAAAGTAGTGCCAAGATTGTTTACCTTTTTAATCGACGTAACTGGTAGTAACTGATTTTGTCTGGATCGTCAATGACAGGCCTTATTTTTTTTATACCCATTCCCCTCGCATTTTTAGAACTCTGGGTTTTTTAATGATACTAGTTTACGTTCGCCCAGTTTCAGTAAAATATTTGTACAGCAGAGAAATTCCAATTGAAATATTTAACACGTAATAACTGAATGGTAGGGTTTTGAAAGCGAAGCGAGTGCAGGTCAGTACTGACTAATTATTGCTCTACAGGTCCTAGGGGATAGTTGTGTGTACTTGGCCGATAATGAAATGATCTACATCAACAGAAGACCACAACTCGGCTGATATTCAATATAAGTATCTCTGCACATTTAAATAGAGTCTATATTCTGTTACCCGACTGTACTACAGGATAATGTTTTTCAATCTATGTATCTTTCTGACTATGTCGGGTTTGTTTTTTCATTAAAACTACTAGTTTCTTTACAATATAATGGCAGCAACGAAATAATTGAATAAAGGAAGGTACTCTACATCATGAAACAATATTGTGTCACCTCACTACATTTAAAGAATTAAAATTAATGTAAACTGTAAATATTGTTTAAAAATTAAATCACATTGTTTAATAATATAAGACTTTTATTTACAAATAATACATAAACCTGTACACAATTGATAAAAATAAAATATCACAATATTGAATACTAGTGATGTAACGAATATTCGCATTCGCATTCGCATTCGCGAATATTCGCATGTTTTTACATATTCGTATTCGCATTCGCATTCGCAGAATTTCTTGCGAATGTTTTGCGAATAATGATTATCAGAAAAAAGACAATTTGGCTATGATAATAGGTTAATAAATCCGTTTCTTTTTTATGTTTTTAATTTCAAGAAATAGTTACTTAACCTCTTAACCGATTCATTCCCGTCTGATCCCCAAAACTGATCTACTGCCAATTATTATTTATTTTAAATCCCGACTAAAACTTTACCATTCCGGTTCACATTATCAGCCTTTATTTTATAATAATCTCGTCGGTTAAACAGAAAGGTGACGTAATCCTAAAAACAAAAAATTTACAGTACGGCCATTTAAAGTTTTTAACTTTTTAAATTTTGTTAAAGTGGAAAGTTCAGTGGTAATTTATAAGTGTTATGTATAATTTTTTAAGTATTTACGTAAATTTTAAGATGGGACATGTAGTTTTATTAATAATTTAAAGGAAAGGGCAGTTCTAGCAAGAAATATAATTTTTCTTCATAATTAAACAAATTTTCTGGTCATATTTCAAAATTAATCATTTTTGTGTATAAATTACAACCAAAATAATTAAAATAAAATCGACACATTTCGAAAAATTACATTTTTCTCTATAAAAATGTTGTTCTCTTCACGCAGTATTCTGAGAAATGACACTATTCTTTAAAATTGAACATGTGCTCGTTTTCATCGACGTGTTGCAAGTGGCAAAGTGACGTTTTTTTTTTCATAAGACAGGGTTTGACTACAAAATGCCAAAACGACACTTGCGACATTTAATTTGCTTGCAGTGCAATTTCAAGAAATGTCTTTTATCCGTATGATAGAACGTTGCCAAAAGACTCGTTTTCAATAATAATCTCGTTTTTGGAAAATTTTGGATTTTGTCACCTTTCTGTTTAGTCGTTGGTCGAAAGGGACCACTCGGTAAACGGACCGCGGTCCTTTTTGGCTTGTTGATTTAATTTAATATTTTTCTTTGGACGAAACGGACCACTTATAAGTATATACAAAAATTACATTGTTCGCTGCAAAATTTTGTACAGTCCGACGATCTATTAAATCTTATGAAACAAAATTTTTTTTCCTAATTTTTTGCTAAATTTAAAGGTAATACTGAATATTCGCATTCGCATTCGCATTCGCGAATGTCGGTGGCAGATAATCGCATTCGCATTCGCGAATGTTAAAAAAATGGCATTCGTTACATCACTATTGAATACATGTAAAAACATAATACATTTTAACTTATCATAATATTTATTTGTAAATACAATTATCTGTATAATTACACTTACTGTCAATATCACATTGAATGTCAAAGTTGACTAACATTTTCTACAATGTTTAAAAAATTATTTTTAAATAATTATGTTAGTCAATGCTGGAAAAAAAACAGTATTAAAGCTATGTTATGGTAATTGATAACTGGATTGATATCAACAATTCATTGCTAGTCCTGTAAACTGTAGTTGTATTGAAACTGCATCTCAATATTTTGACAACTGTCAACTTGACAACTGTCAAATATTGGTGTCAAAACCCGGCAGTTATGAATTATATTCACTAAAATGCTTATAAGCTATGATTACATTACTACAACTAATCTTTAATAAATTCTGACGTACTTATATCTGTCATTAAACTGCTAGATGGCTAGTTAGATTTCAATGAAAAATTTGTGATGTATTTTAAATATACCGAGTATGGTCTAAGACCACAATTGAACAAGATACTTCAAGGGACCAGGTCGTCATAAGAAAAGTTGTCCAATATGATAAGTAAATTACTTAAGTAAATTATTGAAGGTATTCGAAAATTTTATTTCGGGAGGATCTGATGTGAAAAACTTATTTTAAGATAAAATGTGTGGCAAAATGTCTGCCCGTTCTTATAGTATTCTTATATAATTTAACTAACAATGTTTTTGTAACATGGTTTTGTGTTATGGATTCCATTTTTTTGTTATATGTACCCTCTATCAACACAATGTACTACATTGTTAGCCTCTCGAAGTCTACCCTCTTTTGTCTTAAAAGGTTTGATCTGCCAGAAATCATCTATATTTCGCTTCTCTTCTCCCTGAAAATAATTTTATTATGAAACCACCTTAAAAAAATAGTGATAGCCTAGTGGTTTGAACGTTGGTGTCCCGTTCGGGACAGGGACCCAGGAACTCCTGGGTTCAAATCCCACGGTACGCATCTCTAATTCAAAAAGTTATGTGTGTAATAGATATTAATTACCAATTGCTAAGGTGAAGAAAAACTTTGTGAGGAAACCAATTTATAATAAATTTTAAACAAAATTCCATTGCATTATTTACCAAAATGTGAATATTTACAGTCGATTTTAAATTAAGAATGTACCTTAAAAACCATGAAATATTTATATTAGGTTACCTCCATCTCCATATTGACACTATCTTCGGGCGCCAGAACTATAAAAGGCGTAGATTCGAAACTAAACGCGAGGCCGAAGTACGAATACTTTTTTACTTCATCCATAAAAGTGTTCCACGAATACACTTTTTCAGCGTCACTTCCCATCTCGTTTATCTGAGTGGATAATACTTCGTAGTAATACTTTAGTAACTCGTCATAATATTTCTCCCTCAAGTCTTGGGTAGTGCACGCGTAGATTACGAACACAACATCTAAGACGGGGCTCGCGCATCTCGACAATTGAAAGTCAATTATCTTTGCGTCAACAGGACACTGACCCTCGTATTTATAAAGGAAGTTATTGGTCCATGAATCCCCGTGACTAATAACCCCGTTTGTTTTGTCTTTCGTCGCTTCGATCATCTTTTGATACCGCTCGGGTACTGCGAATTCTTTTACCTTATCCACGTATTTGGTACCAGGATACTCTTTTTCCACTGCATCGATTGCTATTCCGCATATTCTCGCCCAAAATCGTTCGTACCAGTCCCAAATTGAGTCATCGTAGTACATCTCTTTAAGGGCACCGGCTACTTTTTTAAATTTCTCTGGTTCTTGGTCCCTCATAGCGAAAGATATTGCGTGATATTGAGCCAAAACTTTGAAAGTGACTTTGCAATGATTTATATCGATGCCTTCTTGCCTTACGGCGCTGCCATAGTTTTCTAATGACGCGTCTTCCAGTGCAATTATGTCATGGACACCATCATAGTATGCCATGAACAGCTTGGTGTATTTGTTAAAGGGGTCTTTAACGTTCTTTTTAGCTTGGAATTCGAGCAAAGCTGGTAGGCATTTTTGATAGAAGTTAATCTCATTGAGGAAATAGTCGTGGCTGCGAAATGTAAGTCGCCGACAAGTGTTTTTGGGGATAGATTTAAGCGCAACCTGTACGTGCTTGGCTCGGCCATCGCTTGTTGTACCGTAGATTTTTATTCGTATTACTTCGCTTAAATAGGAATCGCCTTTCCCTGTTCCGCTGACATACTGTAATTGTAATTTAATGATTACTTCTACAAATTATTTTCAATCCAGTTTTATGACGCGTATGGCGCAATAAATGACGTTGGAACTTCGTAATAGTTCCTAGGTTTTATTCCCAGCGAGGCCCAGATTTGAATTATGAATTAAATTTTATATTCTCAGTCTGAGTATTTTTTATATTTGTGTGTCATCCATGGCACCCATTACATAATAAATTCTTCTCATACATTTAAATGGTTAGGTACTAATTTTGGAGAAGGTTATTACTGGGTATTTAAATACATAATGGATCCTAAAGTGTACAATACATGGTAATTATGTTATTAGAAGAAAATATATTACCTCCCAATGAGTAAACTGAAGTTTTTCTCCAAACCAATCACTAAGAGCTTTGCTAACATTATCATTTGTCAGTAACGGCGACACACCGGCCAATGTGCTATAGTCGTCATATGACATGATCTGAAACATTTTTAAAAATAATAAATTAGACATTTCCGCATCATCAAACTTTCAAATCCTTGGTTTATTTATTTTACAAAATCCACAGCTACAAGAAAAGTTTATACAATACTTTCTATGTTAAACTGATTAGCCAATTGCTAACACCTCTACCAATTCAGTCTGAAGAAGTCCGGTGAAGAATGTTCTAAAACTTATGGCTGAGAAGAAATCTATGCCTTACAGTAAGCCTGTAATTGGTTTAACACATAGACTAACTCGTAGTACAGTTGGGCTAATGAAGTTGTCACAACATTATTATAATATAGTAACCACTATATAGAAACACTAGCTAACATGATAGTTATAATTATTAGTACATCTTCTTACATTTGAAAGCTACAATTACTTAGGCTATAGTAAACAGAACTGTTCAAACTAAAGATTACATTACTTACTACTAGGTACTACTACTAAACTAATTGTTATATTTATAAACTGTTTGTAAGACCAATTAAAGTGACCTACTTATTCTTTTATCATTAACTTTATATTGATTAAGAATGGAGAGAAACACAGTTATTGCATTAACTATGAGTAGGAACTGATAGCAAATAATAAAGATAAGGTAATTAAGATAACATGAGCAAAGCTATAAATTATGATGTGCTACTGTGGACATATCAACAATTTGCATTTATCCTACCATTTTACTTACTAATGAATCTTAATGTGAAAGTGTGTATCTATATCTATACTAATTACATAAAGCTGAAGAATTTGTTTGTTTGAATGCACTAAACTCAGGAACTACTGGACCGATTTGAAAAATTATTTTAGTGTAAGATAGTCCATTTATCGAGGAAGGCTATAGGCTATATAGCATCATGCTAAGATGAATAGGAGAGGAGCAGCAATACAAAATTTTAAGGAAACGGCAAAATTATGCAGATGGAGTCGAGGGTGATTGGTAGTTTCATATTAAATTTGAAAAAGTCGAACCAATTCTGTAGAAAATGAGCACAGAAATAAATTAGGCCTCAAAGAATGACATAGCCAAAATGAAAATTGCAGGATCAAAACCACACAAAACTTTCACCTCAGGTTTTCCTTCTGGATAATATTTGATGATTTCATGATATGAGAAAAACGGAGACTGGCATGGGAAAGAATATAACTTTAGTTAGTCTAATTCCTATGTAAGTTACTAAGAAGTTTTTTGAAAATCTCTATTATGTTATCTGTTACTATTTCTATCTTTATTAAAAACACGATCACATACGAATTTGTAAACTATTTATTGAAGTTGGTTGAACATAAAGCTTTCATACTCTATATACAAGAAAAATAAATGGGAGGTATTATTCTGAAATATTGAGATAAAATTATAAGACTGCAGTGAATTCATGAGTTAAAGATAAAATAAATATCCTATGTATTTAGGTTTTTTTAAATAATATTGCCTTAGTAGTCTGAATCCTAATTAGTAGCAAAACTATTACTTACTTTATAAAAAATTGCCTGTCGTAGAATAGTGGAACGAACAAATAAGTTATATAAGGTCTAACTAATATAGATCTTCATATAATTTTAAATAATAATATTAATAAAAGCACACAATTATATACAGTAGTCACTCTCTAAACTTATTGCAATTGATTTGAATATTTTGAATTTGAAATTGAATTCAATATTTACAGACGACTTTATGACAATAAACCACCAAATAAAATTTCATACTTATTCGTCGGACACGGAGGAGAATAAAACTATTTTAAAATTAGTCGTATTATACCAACGTTAAATGTTACACGTTGGCATTGGCATATTGACACTGACATTTGTAGAAATAAGGCAAAGAATATTCATACATACAGACGAGACGATATTTCGATGCATTATTTTTAATCAGTTGCGTATTTTATAAATTTCATTTTAATGTGTCAGGGTCATTGTTCTGTACAAAACTAAAAACTTAATTAATTGTGATGTGATGGTACAACCTATTACTTTTGTTTTGAAATAAAAAACACGAAAGTTCAAGAAAAGTTTTCAAAACAGCGTGTTGAGTTGAGGAAAACGAAGCGACGTGTGATCTCAAGCCGGCTGTCAACCATGTCTTTGATTTCCCGCGTTTTATCTTTAACTATAAATATATTTATTATTTATTTAATGTATTTATATTTTATGTCCTTTCTATTCTTATATACTTTCCTGATTTTTCTTCTTAAAAATTACCGTACCTACACTTTTTTTATAGTATCTATGTTTTCCCGCTCTTTACGTGTTTTTGGTTGAGCAAAGAAAAAAAAAGACTTCCCGCGTAAATGTAACGTAACGTATACTTATTACTTAAAATTTTAGTCACTGACCGTCGCTGATACTTTATTTTGTTAAATAAAAACCCAGTTACAAATTAGTAAATTCTTTATTGCTCTACTATAGTGTGGAAAAGGCTCGAGGAAAATTATAATATAATTTGAACATAAACAATTCTGCAATACAAAACTGTACAGGTCAGTGGACTGTATTTATTTTTATTTAATTTATAAATTTAAAAATAAAAACAATGTTTTAGCTTAGCATCCTTACTATTCAATTCTGTATTCTTACTTTCAATTCCAACCTATAATGTACCTACCTATAATCGTAACAGATCCTGAATGTTTTTGAAGTATTTGAAAAGGATCATGATAATATTGGTTATCAGATACAAAGGAAAATATTTTTAAGAAAGAAGTAAACTTAAGTACATACCTACACATAATTAAAGTCCATTATAATATCTAAATAATTTTAGAAAATTTAGTTTATTGTAAAAAAAAACTGATAGAAGTTTCCATGCTGTGACCAATCGGTAAACTCTTTCCATTGGATACATCCTACTAATATTATAAATGTGAAAGTTTGTAATGATGTTTGGATGTTTGGATGTTTGGATGTTTGGATGTTTGGATATTTGGATGTTTGGATGTTTGTCCCTCCTTCACGGTCTAACCGCTGGACGGATTAAGCTGAAACTTGGTACACAGATAGGTTGCATCCAGGAATAGGACATAGGATACATTTTATCCCGATTATAGGTTCCCTTGGGATAAAATCAATATTTTGTTTATCGACTTTTCCGCGGGCGGAGCCGCGGGCATCGTCTAGTAGCATTATAATTTTGAGCTATGTCCCTTCTGTTCACGGTCTAGTTGTACCTATCTATGATCCTTATTTATAAGTGTTGTCCATGGCTCCCACAACTGGGAATCCTATTGTGGAACCCCACAAACCATAAACCCCACTTTTAACCAAAGTGTATAATATTTATTCAATAATAGGTACTAGATGGTCCGGTGAATGACCTATGGATATTAGTTATTCAGAAAACTAAATTTCTTTTATTACTATTTTCCTCCAATTGTGGTTATCATTCTGCTCAACTAGTTAAGAAGATGCAAATGGAGTAATTATACATAATAATAATTATATTTAATACTTTAATTAATGAGTTAATTATAGTATAGGAAACGAAAAGGAAAAAAAACCCTTAAATTAAAAAATAACTGTGAATGGCAATTAGCTGATTTAAAAATCGACAGCTTGATTGATTTTATTCTTAATAATTAGGCTATTCTACCATGTAAAATGGCAATGTAGCAGCTACGCTATATTGTGGTTATTCTGCAATGTTGTTGGTTGGTATTGGTTGATGTATGAAGATTGATAAAATCTTGTGTATGAGTTTTGAGTTA
>LGAG01000072.1:188472-205034 GCA_001278395.1 Lerema accius
CATCGTCTAGTAATACCATAAACTTATGTTCCAGTAGATAAACTTAATTTTCTAGATAAAGGATAACCTCTTTCTTTTTTTAAATCGGTTAAAAAAATGTGCGCAATTCACACGTGGTTGAACTGGAACCTTCAAAAATTATGGCTCAAGATAATGAGACCATGTAACAGATACATTCATTGCTCTGTGATGAGACCAATGCAATGTCATTTATTGTAACAGTTTGAAACAATTTACTCATTCCATTTCTAAATTATTTTAGGTTTTACTAATAGATGTTACTGTACTCAAAACGCTATTCAACACTTGACAAAATTGTACTAGGTTTTTCCTACTAACATGATAATAGATGTTGCTAGTAAAAAAAACTCCCCTGCTGCCATCTAGTAGCCAAGTGGAAACACTGTAATGTTTCCTATCTCATTATCTCTCACGTAATTTGTATGTCTATCTCTTTTTACCGTCGCTTTTCGTTTCATTGACACATCATAATTATCACAACATTGCAAAAAAGTTTTCAATACAAAAAATAATTTTCACGTTAAAACCTGCTAAATAAAACGGAATTAACGCTTGATAGTGAATCGCTGTCTAGTGGCGAATGTATCGAGTGAATATTGCGGTTACGATGTTAAACCAAATTTACTGGCTTGGTGCGGATAAAACTGGATTTCAAACGGCGCCTAAAGGGGCAATTAAATGTCATACTAAACGTTCGGAATAACATTAATTTAGGGTGTTAAATTCATATTATATATTTGATTTATGTTATGTAGAACGTTTGCGACTCGCCTTGATGTACGGGTATTGTATTTTTAAATTTTTTGATAACAAAAATCAATATTTTTAAAATTTTTCATTGAACATAAACTGGCTGAAATTATGCTTTCATGCCAACCTCCTTGTAATTTAATCATAATAAAATAAACTAACTGTTGTCTAGAGGTCTTATCTAATTCAAATTCGAATTCTAGACCACTTCAGACAGTTATAATAACAGAATTTTACAAAACGAATAACAAGCATAATAACAGCCATGTTATTCGAATACATTCACACTATAATGTTATTTCATATTACAACTGCGTATTCTACAAAACGATGCAACTTTGGCAAAAGGATAAGAAAATCTAGCTATTTGCATACAGATGAGACCTAACTCGGCTGGCTGGAGGGTTATAAGTGGGTATGAAAATTTTAATGTTATGCCCGGGGAGTTTAATAGAACTGTTTTTTAGTTATAATAATGTAATACGCTCGTTGTTTAGTAACTGAAAATATTAGTTGAGATGGATGTGATATTTGGTATTAGAGAGTGTAGTTTTTGATAGGTTTGGCCTATCGCTCAGGATATGAAGCGTTTTAAACCAGGCGCAGAAAGTAAATCAGTGACCGCTAGTGGCAAATAATAAGTTTTCCGTACTTCGGAGGGCATGATAAGCCATCCTGGTTGTTATTGTTAGGTATGTATACTGTAGTCCTGTGTAATGGTAGTAATAATTCATTAAAAATTCATTAATTGTAACATTGAACATCAGAGTAACTATTATAACAAGGTAACCCTAAACATTTATTTTTGTAATGCAAATAAAAACAGTTGCATACAACTTGTATTGATATCGCTTAATGCTCTTAAAAATTATACAATAACACCATGTTAACCCAGGAAGCATTGATATTGCAGCAAAAAGACACGCGACAGTCAAATTGGATCGCGATAATTGCTCCGACAATCCAGTTGGCACGAACTGTTAACTTTAATTGGCGATGAAAGTATAAGTGATGTTATTGAACGTTTATACTTCAAGCCAGATGTAGCAGAAACAATGTCTGGATGTATTTAAGTATTCGCTATTATGCAAAATTTATTTAGAAATACAGTTTTTACTGAATTGTATGTTTATTTCCTTGGCTCGTTTTGCAGGCTATATGGTTAACGAGGTGGCATTGGACTCTTCTTTATTGTGGGAGTGAAAAAGGCTTGATAATTTTGTTGCGACGAGTGTTGAATACTGTTTTGAGTACAGTGACATCTATTAATAAAACTTTAAATAAAGAAATGGTGTAAATTGTTTCAAACTGTGATAAAAAGATGATAGCTGATGTTGTAAGGAGTAACTTAGGCCAATTTTTTTCTTTCGTTTCAGTATAGGTTTACCGAAGCGAAGCAAGGGCGGGTCCACTATTAATAAAAATAATAAGTAACTATTAGTTTTCAAATCGTGTTGTGTGGAATTAACTTTGTATTACAATTATCACCGTATGTTCATTATTAAAAGCTACAATTATCCTCTTCCCGAAATTATATACTTCTTTCATTATCCTGAAGCCAAAATTTTTGAAGGTTTCATTTCACCATGTGTAAATAGCACACATTTTTTTAGTTTTTTAGCAAAATCACTTTTGGGCAAGCGAAGCCACATCGTGTAGTAAATAATATTTTTAGTACCTACTTTATCGAATTGATCACCCTTTGTTACGGAATTTTCACAGCTAAAATTATAAACTAATGTTAGTGTATTTTAAACCACAATCTGTGTTGGTGAGCAACACTCATAATTTGTAGTTGTCCGGTTGAAATAATATTTTGCTGTTTATAGGAGGAATGTTGTGGACATGAATACATGAATATTCAGATAATTTTATGAGTGTTTGGCATCGTTCTGTTTCATTTGGACAAATTTTGTCGTGACTACGTTAACTTGTTAGATATATTTGAATATAATAAGATAATTAACATTATATCGGTTTTGTAAGTAAGCTGTAAGAATAACAAAGGATAATTAACGAAAAAAGTTTTTTTTGAAAAAAAAAAATTTTTTTCTTACCTAAGTGTCTCTAATTTTTTTGGGTGAATTTGGGGTACCCGTATAAAATATATAGCTATATGTCGCTTTCACAATCGAGACGATTCCAATGACACCTCGCACGTATCAACGGATGTCAATCCGTCAAACCGTTTAGATTGTGGGGCCTGCCAAAGTGAACAACATACATACCTACAAACATACATACATTTGAAAATTTTCGAATTTAATTTTAAAATTCAAACGATTTTTTTAGGGTTCCTTAATGAGTCTAAATTCATCTAGTTTTCTCATGTTGTACGTTCGTTTGGGGTGTCGTTAGGTCATTAAAACAAAGGGATCCAATAATTACTTGTTAAAATCATCTTGTAAAAGCTGGTAGGAAAGAATAATCGCGGGAGAATCGAACTAATCTATTGGAAACGTCCTCTGTGTAGGTTATCCATCGGTATAGTGATGTGAGATTATCGATATTTTATAAACGCTATTATTTACTTATTCTACTACCCTACATCCTTTTAATATCATTTATATGAAAGTTTGTGAAGATGTTGTGATATTTGGTTTCCCTTCCTATGCTAATAATTGTGCGACATTTTGATGCAACTTAGGACACAGATAGACAACGTCTAAAAATGGGAAATGGTTTTATCCCGATTGTACCTATGGGATCAGATACTTTCAATTCAATTTTAAATTTTCATGTACCGGAGTTTTTTTCCTCCTGACCGATACCAGTTTACTTAGCCTTAAGTATTTGTCTTTTATAAAGCCGATTATGTAATAGGTTTTGTCTATCGAGACTTTTTTATGTTTTACTGTAACGATACGTTATTTTTTTATTTCATGTTATTCATATTTTACGTTCCTTAAGTGAGTTATTAGTTCCTAAGACGAATAGTTAAGGTGGTCTTGAGAAGTATCACGACATCAGCGCCACCTACCAGGTTCAACTGAGTTTTGAACCATACTCTCTCCAAAATACGCCACATTTTTTTATTCACTGTTTAGGAGGAGTTTAGTGACAGATACATGTACGCTATATTTTTATATATTAATAAGAAGATGTGTATAATACATATGTTAGGGAAATATAATGCAACATAGTACTTTTTCATGTCATGAATTATTTCGATATCGACAACTCCACTCCATTGTACCTCACGCGGCCCTAAATCAAAGAGAATAGGTTCGTCGACAAAGCCGAAGTGCCCGATTCAATTCGTTTTATTCTTATTGTACCAGTTTAGTTTTAAAAGTACTTTTTAAAGCAATCTACGTAAAATGTTTGATAGACCTTTAGGACACTCAATTTAGCAATTTATTAATACCTCTTGTAGTTGTTTAAACGGATATAGAGTTTCGATTTTAGTTGTAATTACGTTTTTTGTCTTTCGAAGGACCTTCGAATATTATTGAGTTTGTAAGAGGTAGGAATAAATATTAAATTTCAATACTTGTTCATTATTTTCTTATCATTGGATTCTGTTCTATTTAGGAGTGAGTATCCAGCAGTTTTATTGGACAATTTTATTAAGAATCTTTGTGATCTAATACTAAATTTATCGATATCTTGTCACGAATATTGTGATAGCTGCTTATTCTTTATTTTTGCAGAACAGCGTTTGCTCTGTCTTCTAGTGTGTTTATAAAGATTAAGTTATGTTTCCTTCATGTGCTAACCTTTGAACGTTGTATGAGTTATTATGAAGCGGTACATAGATATATTACGACTAGAAAGGGAACTCAAGATAGATTGAAGCCGTCCGTACGATTGTACGTTCCTGAAATGATTTTTTCGTTCGTGTTTGTCACTATATCATACAACAATTGAACGATTTAGATGAAACTTTAGGTAGAGTGTCCTGGATTGTAGCATTAGTCTGGAAAAAGACTCCATTGAGATTATTTCAACACATTTAAAGAAACCACTTTTCCGCAAACGATGAAATATAAGTAGAACTACCTAACGTTAAATTCTTAAGTAAGCAATGAAGTTTCAACTGGTCTGGGTGCCAATTCAGCTAATTTACACACGCTCCAATTGAGTCTCAGTTTTGACTCGGAAGGGTACATTTAGTATTGTATTATATTTGTATTTTGTATTTATTTGTAGTATTGAACTTTCACGTACTTTTAATGAATGCTGATCATTATGGGATAACGTCTGTTGTGACGGAATTTCAATAGCTCTAACAGTTTGACTATTTCTTTGAAGTATCTCGACAGTAAATATACGATAGTCCCTCTTAACACCACATCACCAACACATCCATAACTGTCCCACTGGTGGACTTGAGGCTTCTCTCACGGTGTGAGGGTTACAAGTGATAGTCGACCATGCTGACCTAGTGCGGATTGGCAGACTTCTCACTTTGAGAACTTTATTGAAAACACTCAGGCGTGTAAGTTACCTCGCGATGCTTTCCTTCACCGTAGCAAGTGATAATTAGAGGTGTGTGCCGGGTATTTGAACCCAAGAATTCCCGTTCGAGAGACCAACGTTCAAACCACTAGGCTATCACTGCTATACTTAACACCACAATGGTTACTAAAATCGGTCCAGATGTTTAGAAGGAACTTACAAACAAACGTACGCCAGGTTTTATTCACAAAGATAACAGAATAGTGACTGACACTCGTGTCAAAAGACACGACTACAGCTCTACACGAAGACGCCGCAATTCAGAGTGTTGGGTCTTTATGAAGCGTTGCATTACATTTTACAGCTACGATTCCAGCCTCGGAATGAGGGTGACCGCTGAGAGTGACGTAAAATTATGCAAATGACTATTTTACTTGCGAAGTTGCCTGCAGTCGAGACGGGGCGATGAAATCTTCTCAAATTGGGGCAGCGCGCAGACTTTTCATGTTTATTTCGTTATGCTTTTGAAGAACATTTTGAGTGAACTTTTATGACCGTTGAAAATAACTAGTTACTGCTTGCTGCTTTATCTATTGTTATGGTTTCTTGAGATTTTCAATGCTTGCAGTTAGTAATTAAATGCTATGAATGGGAATGTTATACAAAAATTCAAATTAAAAAATTAGATATACGTCCATGTATCCAAGAACAAAATATGATAAATAACATTTCAATGAATTGGAAAAAAAAATCTTAATGCATTTTTGGGGCCAGTGTATAATTTAACAGCTAATAGGGTCGGACGTATACACAATATCATTTGGTTCCAACTTCCAACGACTAGGCTTTTTGGTCTTTATTTGGAATAGTTAAAAAATGGGAGGTTTTATTCTGTTACGGTTGATGTAGACCATAGTTTTCTTTATATCTAACAGTGGCATTTCATGTCCGTAAGCTGCGACTGTGTACTTAATATTGCTAGTGAAGATAATTTCTACGTAGAAGTCGATTTGTAAGTAGTTTGTAGAGTAGCATATCCATTTAGGGCTGGTGCAAATGCGGTATAGGTTGATCACGGCCGGTGCTACCGGTGGATCAAACTTAGCGCGGGGATTCTCAACCTTGAAGATCACGCAGGTATACTCCATTTTAGAAAAGATTGTGAACTGGAACAGGAATTGTGTTTTTATTAGGGTGTTACCAGACCAATCGATCGATCGCCGATCGATGGCATCAGTCGACGTCGATCGAAGTAGATCGACTGGTTTAGTAGCTTTAATCGATCAACGGATACCGTTCGACTAACCAATCGATCGATTGCCGGACGATGCCATCAGTCGACGTTGATCTCCTAGCTATGTTCCATCAGTTTCTTTCAAAATGTACTCACAAGAGGACGCGTTCGATCGATCGTCGATCGACCATCGATCGATTGGTTTAGTAGAAAGTAACGATCGACGTCGACTAATCGATCACTACCATCGATCGATACCGTCGGTCGATGATCGGTCGATTAGTTTAGTAACACCCTTAGGATGAATTATTTTACTTAGATTGTGTCTGCTTCTTAGGGTTAAGTGTGTTGTATACGATACGTTGTATAGTCACGAGCAAAAATAGCTGACCCCCCTGAAAACCAACTTCCCGGAAAAGATTTTTAAGTAAATTAAGTACTCGTAAATGATGAATCGTGGTTGTCGAATTAGATATTGATGTATCGTATTGTATTGATATTACAATAAGTTTATCGTATCATAACAAATATCTGAAGGAATTAAGTAAGACAATTTTAACCGTGGATGTCATATTTAGACTGAACATAATGTCAAAATCAAAATTGTTGCTTTATTGTTACTCGAACTCAATACTCTTTTAAAGAGCTGTGTGGGTTGTTTCTAAGCTAAATGTAAAGAGCTTTTTAAAGTATAACGAGTACTCACGATCTATTTATTTGGTACCGATATTTCGATCCAATTACAATAACCATGGTCACGGCGAGACCGTCTCGCGCGTCACGGAGAGTCTCGCCGTGACCATGGTCCTTGTAATTGGATCGAAATATCGGTGCTAAATAAATAAATCGCGAGTACTTGTTATACTTTAAAATGTTTAATGTCCGGGATGATAAAAGTTTAAAAGTGTAAAGAGCTGTTATTGAACTAAAAATCTTACGTTGTATCTGGCTCGTCGTGGCGGTGGTGCGCTGCCCAACATAATATTTGTGGTGTCACTGTATATTTCTCCCCTTACCTCCTCAGGGTCACATTCTCCATATCTTTGTAAGGCAGTTGAGGCTATAACAGTGGGCCAAAAAAGTAATGATGAACAGAAAAATAAAAAAAACACGTGTGATGATGACGAAACCTTCAAAAATTTTTTCTTCAAGATAATGAGATGAATGTAAAATTTTGGGAAGAAGATAGTTGTAGCTTTTAGTAATGATCGCAGTAATACAAAGTTAATTACACACAAAACCATGTTAACAAATAATGGTTACTTGTTATTTTTATTAAATAACAAATTTAAGCGACAGCTATTACAAAGTAATAATTAATCAAACATAGCAACATAACAGTTTAATACTATATTTGTGATTGAATAACTTGAACTAGCGCCATCTATTAGATTTTTAGGATTGTTGCCGCATGACAGCAAATTTAAAAACGTACCTATTCAAGTAAACATGAAACGCCATCGTATAAAAAAAACTGTCCATAAACAATACCTATTTTCTAAAGGTTTAGAGATATTGAAGGCTTGGAAAACATAATGTAGCAAACTAAAGGGATCAACCGAACTGTAAGAAAGGTTCATTAGTTGAGAACTTACTTCGTCGTAAAACTACGTGGTTTTTAGCTAATCTACTGACGGTTGGTATTCCGATGCGAGCGATGTTGTTGGAAGTCCACAGATAGTTCATGGTGTAGTCTATGAACCTCGCTGGTGCTCGACATCCAGGACCAGCCACTCCGAACCCTATCTAGTAACAGAGAAACGAGAAATTGTATTAAACATTGATGCTTGGACTTCTACAGTGGGTGTTATTAAGGCTCTAAATAAAAATAATGACTAATCATTTGTGCAACAAGTAACCTTTTATAAGATTACCTATATAAGATATAGGATGATAATTTAAGATGAGAGATTCTTTAAGATTATACGACAGAAAAAACATACGGTAGAAAAAAGATAGGATTTATTACGACAAATCTCTCTACTTCTTTCAGTAATTCAGTTGGAAGATATTAAACAATCTTAAATGGAAGGCACTTATCTAGACATATTTCTACTTTTTATCATGACTTCTAGTTAGAGTAAGTTACGTTTTGCGCTATCCACTCAAGTCACCTTTTGAGTAAACAAGGTAGGTATTTTTAAGGATGATTGTTTTTAAATGGAAATGACATAACACTAATTCTACTCTGCTATAAGTGAAACTACTACCAAGCTCCACGTATCATTCTGTCGCAGCATCAACACTGCTCCGTTCCTCCAAACACACTCCTCCCCGTGGAGGGTCCTCGCGCAAACTGTGTGTGTCGGCCACATGCTGGCTATGTCCAACTGTTAAGAGAAAGTATTTATTGAGATTGGGCGAATACGTTCGAAATTTGAATTAGGGTTTCTGATTCGAATTTGGCAGTTCTGGAGAGCGGTTGAAAGAATCAGGGTTAAAACATTTTCTGTTTGTCTATCTTACACACGAGAAAAATCTAATGACAACCGATATGTAAAAATCTGTCAAGCCAAGTGAAATTTGGTTTCTAGAGTGTACCAAAGAAAAGTTTAGCTTACGAAGCTCAAAAACTACTCTTCTTATGTAGCCCGAACAAAAAAGCCCTGCATTTCTGTTCACAGAGAAATTGCTCAGAAATATAAAATTAAGTACTTTCGAGTATAAAATCCTTGCATAAAATATAAGCCTGTTATTTGTTCTTTGTTGGACCGTTCCAGCTCATCCAATTGAATACAATGGGATAATTACTCCATTTTCCTTGTAGTATGATTTACATTCTTCAAAGTTGACATGGCTCATCTTGTGGATCTCTACGTTTGAATCCTTGCAGTCTGGAAAATATTTAGGTAAACGTTAGAAAATGTAAGGAATAAAATAAGATAACAAATGTGGAAGGCTCGTGTATCGCGAATCGCGAGTGATCCTATAAGGGTTCATTTCATTCACTGGTTGCATGATGCCATTATGAAAGATTGGGACTACAAAATGTCACTCATTTATCATTAGGTTTCTTTTACACATTCAATAAAAACTAGAGTTCGAAAGAGACGCACAGTAGAAATTATCATTTTAGCCTTTATGTGATGGTGTAATAAAAGCCCAAAGCTTTTCACGTACTTGATTCGCTGACCTATAGTTTGGCTCATGTTGTCAAAACATTAATTAATCACCCAAATTGCTTATAATTGAATGAGGAAACCGCAGATTCAACATGCGAACGACGCGATGTGTTGTCACATTCTGCAGAATATTTTCAATTTCAGGCTTTAGTTTGCACTAGTTGTTTGTAAATGCTTTTTCATAGGTATTTCTACATTTGCATCAACGCGAGTGTTAGCGGCGTCGTGGGCATGTGCATTAATTATGGCGTTAAGCGTGTTATCGCTATGTTTTACATTAACGAGTGCATTGAAAATTAACGTACTAAATACCTACCTTTAGCCAACGTGATCGCATAAAACTCTGGATTTTGCCATTCACTTGGCGGCGAACATATGGGGCGCAGTTCTGGAATTAATATAATTTTTATTACATATCTCCTGGGTTGTGGAAAGTATTAAATTGACGTATTCTTAAGTAACCTAAGAAAGTTACCAGGGGCGTAGCTACCGCCGTATCACTGGCACGGGGCCTCCGGGCTAAAGAGGCTCCGAATGTGGATATTTATACAAAAATATAATAATTTCGTGGAGATACAATTAATAACAATAATCAATTATTTCAGACATAATTTATCCCTAAAGAATATAGCTTGAATTGCCTTTATATCAAAATCGCTAAGTATTTAGCGGTGTTAATTGCCTTATGATACGTTTATGAGGTAACCTATTACTTCATTTACTAAAGGGGACTAAAAGATGCAACTCATTTATTCTAACGTTTTAAACACTTCGTGAGTATGAAGGAGAGAAAGAGACGCATAAACTTAAAACAAAATTTGATTTCAGTCTCAATTTTTATGCGATGAAATTGTAATATCGGTTAGCAACAAAATAATGGCTGTAATTTTTGTCAAAAATAACATTGGTGAATTTGAATTTAAATCGCGAGCAAGACATAATGACAAATTAATTATTCCTAGGGGCAGAACTACCTTATTCAAACAAAGTGTATCTTGTATGGCACCACTTCTGTACAATAAATTACCAAAGTATATACGGGCCATATCACAACTTGATCTATTTAAAACCGAAGTGCAAGATTTACTACTTAGTAAGTGTTATTACTCTACCAAAAAATTTTTGGACGATAAGTTCTGATTCACAGTGCCCGACTGTAGATTGGTCTGGTTTATTTCTTGTCATTGATGATTTGTTTAGATTTTCTTTTTGTTTTTTTTAATGTTTATTAATTCTATATTAATCTGATAATTCTGTTAAGTTCAATTTGTTTATGTTAATTTTAGAATACGATAAATTTTATTGTACGCCATATGGCAGGACATAGCAAAAATACCAACACCTGTCACCTGTATATCACGTGTCCACACTAAATATACTTTGACTTTGAATGGCGCTTTTTTAATTCTTATTGTAACAATTGTTAACCAACACTAAAGAATATTCACGTGGGACATACTTTTCATGAGGGGACTATACTTCAGTTGTATGAGCACGGGGGCGCTGAACGTGGTTTTATTGTAGGCGGGGTGGTAGGAGTATTCCCGGACTCTGATACTCGGACCAGAGCAGGTGTTTCCGAGAACCACTCTCGCACGAGCCCTGAAAGACTAGTAGTCATTAACACGATAGTTGAGGAGAGAGAGAGAGGAAAAACTGCTAAAGAAGAAAGAGAGGAGAGAGAATATCACTCCAATGGAGTCGAATTCAATGATGTCACATGTTACATGGTACAGGAGCCTTCCAAAGAAATGAATGTAAAATAGTTAAATGATAAAAAAGATTACCCTTCTTTCAATACCAACATTTTTTTTAATTACCGCTATATTTACATAATTCATGAGTAATTATAAACCAACTTTGACGTTATAACTTTAGATGCACAAAAAGTGTAACGTAACACGTGCGAGCGAGAGCACGACACATTTATATCTCTTCTCGCGTAGCATTACGTCAACTGTGATTTCAAATTTAAGGAACGACGAAGTCCTGTACTATATAGCTAGCTTTTGACGGCGAACGTCGGTTTCTAGAAGTGAGGGTTGGAAGTTCGAGCCCCACACATAATATGTTGTAACATTTGTATTTCTCAAATTTTATTAATGTTTCCTTATGACGTTACCACGTAAAATTGTAAACCGACTTTATATGTAACCTTTTTCTATTGGAACACTATTGAAATATTATAAGTTGTTGGGGTTACCAGGACTAGTAGTGTAGCTAACTAGATAATTGTATTATGAATATTGTAAAGCACCTGAAGTCTGTTTTGGGCAGTTTGTCAATATCGATGGCAGATCCGAGGACAAGCTGCTTGTTGACCAGTACTACTGATGTTATGAAGCGCTTATTATCTGAAATAACAACGTTATACATCCATAGCCTCACTGTTAAATTCCTTTTCCCAGGGGTGTTGTGGAAAACATTTAAATTAAACAAAATTATAGTTCAGATTGACCTATAAAGTATCATGTCAGCAGCACGAGGTACCAAGTCCAATGTTGGAGCTATGCCATGCTGGATTCCTCTTAATTGACCACAAAATATTTATTAATTTCAGCCCAGTCGTTTAGGAGGAGTGTGTTTGTCAAAACACACGTGCATATTTATAAATTAATAAGATTAACATAACCTGAATCACCCGAATCGGACACTATTCTGTCTTCCAGACAGGATTTGAGATAAGCACAGAAAAACAGTGTCTTTTTTATTGAACAAAAACAATCAATATAAGTGTCATTGAGTAGAATTTTACTTACTTATGGGATAGTAGAGGGTACCCAGCCAAGGGTAAGTATTGATGATTCCCAGGCCCTCATATACCACTTTTATTGGAGAATTGTCGCGCCCACAAGTCCTTTGTAATGTCGATGTATGAACCTTATCTCCAAAGTTGAAAGATTCCTCTGCAATATAATTATTCTCCAAAATCATCATAGTCATAAATGGAGTTCAATTTTGAAAATAATAAACGTATAAACACTACAATGTGATCATAATTAATTTTAACACAAACACTTACCTCCACAAGAGATTTTGAAAAGGACACAAATAATTAAAATTTCACTCGCTCTCATTATATTGTCCATTATTACATTTAATACGTTTGATTTTCCAATAGGACTTTGTAAATCATGGTCTGTATTTAATCAACATAATATTGTACATTATTTATGTACCTATGAGTAAATTAACGAATACCTATTTGTTACAATTTGTCATATTATGTCCCAATTTTTTTGCTTTAAAACACACTTTACCATTCTAATTTAAATATGATTTATTTAGATAACTTTTACTAATTCGAAACTAATTATTCAATACCACGTCATATTTCTTTTAACTTGTTCTTTCTCGTAACTTGATCTTTTTTGCTTAGTAAACTGTAATGATTACAACACTTAAGAACTTAGTCTTCTAATGATACTACGAATTATGAAATGTCCCCTGCTCGCCAAAATTCAATTGTGTTTTTACGCCTAACACACAAACAATTCTATTAAACAAACAATCAAACCGACAAACATTTCATAATAACAAGAGTCGATTAGATTATAGACAACAACAGTTTATACGAACCAAAATATGCAATGATTACCATACCAGACCACCGTTCAATAAATGGGTCCTAGGTTTCTTCTAATGAGTCCTAGCGTTCTAGGTTATTGCACGTGAAATCGTTTATGTTAAAGGTTATTTTTTTTGTAATGTATTTACATCGTAAAATAACTTCAAAATGTCGGGGCTTCCCCCTCAATCGCCCGCGCTGTTCTCGCTTATTGTAATTCATTCTTTGATCCTTTAGCTTTCCAGTAATATAATTCAATAACGTAATAAGTAGGTACTTACTGGGAGTTGAAGTTTTATTTTTATCTAAAAATAAATTCTGAAGTATAAACTATCTTTAAATAAGTGTAAGACGATGTAGTAATTAGGTAGGTAATATTAAAATTTTATATCTGTTACATAAGTTAAGTGATGACGTCATAAGTAGGTATCTACTTAGAGTTGAAGTTTTATTTTTATCTAAAAACAAATTCTAAAGTATAAACTATCTTTAAATAATTGTAAGACGATGTAGTAATTAGGTAGGTAATATTAAAATTTTATCTCTTACATAAGGTTATTGATGACGTCATAAGTAGGTATCATCTACTTAGAGATGAAGTTTTATTTTTAACTAGAAGTTGCATAATACGGCAAGCAGATAGGAGATAGATTGAATCGGTTTGTGGGATCCTGTGCGTCTACGCACTCTGTGAGACCTCATAGTATTGATTGTGATTACGGGTGTTAGTTTAGTTTCGGAGTAGCTTATCTTTCAGTCAGCATCCCGCATTACACTTTTCAACTAGATGTAACAGGAGTTGCCTATATTCACGTTGCGATAGGTACATTACGTTGTGCAGTGTTCTGCTGGATCTAAGTACTAACTAAAGAAAACTGTGATGGATGTTTTTAAAAGTTAAAATCGCATTTTAAGAGTTTTCTTCTGTTTTCTGAGATATTTGGGTAATCAATTTTATTAGTATTGTTAGTTAAAAATTGCAGGAATGATTATTTTGTTCTTATAAGGGCACATTATGTGTTCCTTTTCTAGTTTATACTAGAAGTGAGTGTATGATGGGCTGAATTACGTCGCAGTTAGGAACTATGTAAACGTAATTTTACAGTAATTTCTTTCGTTTAGAAGTTTTAATTTGAACTTGGTAAGACAAGACATAACCACAAGGTAATTTGTGTTGATGTTGTCTAATATCTCAAATACTTTGAGCTAATTTGTTAAGTGAGTTGCTTAAGCATCATGTTGTCTTAGTGGCTTCACAACGATCAAGGCTTGACGAAGGCAATTAATAATTCTAATAATTTCATTACACATCTGTTGCTTTATCTTCGTACTTATTCATTTCCTGTAATTTGTATTAATCGATGCTTACCACTAGCTATGGACTGCTTGTTTGTTTACAAGAAAAGGGTAAATAAACAATGTCTGCCCTAGAGCATCTACATAAATACGCTCGCATAATCGCATATACGCTCTAATTTATTTTGCGTTATTTTAAAGGTCATGATGACGATAGTTAAAATACTTATATATCAGTCGCCACGTGGACTCAAAGCAACGTTACCGTTTCCACTTTTAAAGAGTAGCAGTCAACCTTTTATAATCATCAGAAAATGTATGTATGTTCACTACGCCGCTATTATCCTATAGAGAGGCGTCGAGGCGAAGCCACGTCAGGAGAGGCCGTGTGAAGAATAATTAGGATTAAACTTTCTGGCAACACTTGGATATAACAATACTGCAACTGACTTCCTTGGGACGTGGATGACGTATAAATGTTCCTTAGCCACTATAAATGTAACTGCGTGGTCAGTGTGGGATACATTCGATTAATAGATATTTGTATAGGCCATCATGCTGCTCAACGCACTATCCGTGTCTTACATAATGTTATTGGTAAACAGTAAATAAACACAAAAAAATATTTGTCTTACGTTATTACTTTTATTAGTGCACATAATTAAAGTTGTTATATGTCTTATAGTACATAATATATTTAAGAACAAAACATGATGACTAACATTACAATAAATTAGAAAAAAAAATCTTATTGCATTCCTAGGGGTCACCATATTAGGCTAAGGCTAAGTTTATATGATCGCTGAAAGCGGCGCGTCGCTGCACCATTGAAACATTCACATGACGGCATGTGATCCGCAAATCGACGGATACAATGTCGTTTTCGATACTCATTTTTCTTCTATCTGTCCGCGGATCAAGTTCAGTTTCGTAGGTAGTTACAGTGACGTAGAATCACCGTTTACTTCGGTCTCGTACCGCGCGGTTATATGAACTAAGCCTTATCCTTCTTTAACTATATTAAATATATACTATATATGTTATATTTAATTATCTTGGTATGCTTAGTCTTCAATTTTAGGAAAGTCTCTCTTAATGTTGGTGTACTTCATAGTTTTCTTTAAATCTAACACTGGCATTTCATGTCCGTAAGCTGCGACGGAGTACGTAATGTTGGTAGTGAACATTATTTCTATGTAAAAGTCGATTTGTAAGTAGTTTGTAGAGTAGCATATCCATTTAGGGCTGGTGCAAATGCGGTATAGGTTGATCAAGGCCGGTTCTATCGGTGCATCATACATACTGCGGGCATTCTCAACCTTGAAGATCACGCAGGTATATTCCATTTTAGAAAATACTGTAAACTGGAACAGAAATTGTGTTTTTATTAGGATGAATTATTTTATTTAGATTGTGTTTGTTTGTTAGGGTTAAGTGTGTTGTATACATTGTACATGATTTGTTTATTTTTAAGTAAATGATAAATCGTGGTTGTTGAATTAGATAATTATTGGTGTAACGTATAGAGCTGTATCGATATTACGATATTATATCGTATCGTAACAAATATCTGAAGGTAAAAATTAATTTAAAGTCATAATCAAAATTGCTGCCTCGTTTGTAGCCGAACCTGATAGGAATAGTGTTGTGGGTTGTGTTTCTCATCTAAGTGTAAAGAGCTGTTAATCTACAAAAATCTTACGTTGTATCTGACGCGTCGTGATAAAAATCCTCTGTCCAACATAATCTTTGTGGTGTCACTGTAAATTTCTCCTCTAACCTCCTCAGGGTCACATTCTCCATATCTTTGTAAAGCACCTCCGCCTATAACAGTGGGCCAAAGAAAATGATTAACAAAAAAAAATTAAAAAATGTATGGTACACGTGGTGAAATCTTTCAAATTTTTGGCTTCACTATGTAAAATTTCGGTAAGAGAATAATCTTCAGAGGATAATTGGAGGTGATTATGTTTTGGTCTGAGGTGAAGATATTCATTATTATTTTGAAAACCAAGCAACTATAGCATGTAATCTGTCGGAAGGTATTATAAAGCAAAGTTTACCGCCTGTTAATAAAGTCAGTAGGTTACATTCACCGAGCTCATAATAACAATATTTAAACTGTCTAACTTGGGAGCGAATATTAATTAGTTGTTAACGTCGAGCGTTT
>LGAG01000072.1:210687-227189 GCA_001278395.1 Lerema accius
TTAAATAAGGGCGAAATTCATCAATAAAATATATATATATTTTAAATAAAATAGAAATGTGTGCATTTTACACGTGGTGGAACTGATACCTTCAAAAATAAAATACACAATTTTGATTGATATTTTAATTTATTTACAGTTTATTCACATTTGTATATACAATCAAATTACCTATTAAATACACCTGCATTAACAATTTTATTAACATCGTAGTCTCATAGTATACACTAATCAACTATAAATCCAATTAGAATCATGGATATATCCTTACATATATAATATGTATTTACATTTGATGTTAAATTAGTTCGAGCGCTCGCGCATAGATGGCGTTGCAAAAATTTCTACATCACGCTAAAGAATCTTCGCTGTGAACTTTATATGTCACAGAGCAAGGAAAGCTCTCTTTACTGTGGCCTTAGAGTAATGAAGATAATACTTATACTCTTAGACTGCCGCATTTTCGTTTCATCGCATTTCAAATCACAACAATGCTAAAGCACTTTTCACTTCAAAAGTCTAGTGTGTTTAGTAGTGACTGTATTGCGAGGTTTTTGGAGTTCTTCTCAAGAAGACCTAATCATTAATGAGAGGAAAGTGTCTCTTATGGTTGGTGTAGGCCAAAGTTTTCTTAATATCTAAGAATTGTATTTCTTGTCCGTAAGCTGCGACTGAGTACACAATATCGCCAGTGAACAAAATTTCTACGTAAAAGTCAATTTGTAAGTATTGTGTAGAATAACATATCCATCTAGGGCTGTTGCAAATGCGGGTAATTGTGAGCGAGGGCATTGCGGGCTTTGGATCATAATCTTTGTGGTCATTTTTAACCTTGAAGATCACGCAGGTATACTCCATTTTAGTTAACACTGTAAACTGGAACAAGAATTGTGTTTTTATTAGGATGAATTATTTTACTTAGATTGTATTTGTTTCTTAGGGTTAAGTGTGTTGTATACGATACGATGTATAGTACATTTTGTAATGATTTTTTTGTTTTTTAAGTAAATGATGAATCGCGGTTGTAGAATTAGATATATTGGTGTATCGTATAAAGCTGTATTGATATTACGATAGGTATGTCGTATCATAATAAATATCTGAAGGTAAGATAATTTTAAACATGGGTTACCAATGTACACTGAAAATAAATTTCATATCATAATCAAAATTTGTTGCCTCGTTGATAATCGAACCCAATACCTATCCTTTGAAGAGCTTTGTGGGTTGTGTTTCTAAGCTAAGTTTAAAGAGCTGTTAATGGCTAAAAATCTTACGTTATATCTGGCTCGTCGCATTTGAATTTTCTGTTGCACAATCTTAGTGGTGTCACTGTATATTTCTGCTTTTATCTCACCAGCGTCACAAGCTCCATATCTTTGTAGGGCAGATGTGGCTATAGCAGTGGGCCAAACAAGCAATCATCATCATCATCATCATACTTAATAAAAATGTTGATTGACTGATAGACACGCTAAGGCCTAAACGGATAGACCTAGAAGCATGAAACTTTGCACAGAGGTTCGTTCTAGAGTGTAGGGGAGCATTAAGAACGGATTTTTGGAAATTCACACTTTAAGGGGGTCAAATAGGGAATGAAACTTTGTATGAAAATTAAAAAAAAATGAAAGCAAGCAGTTTGCAAATTAGTATGTGGGTTTATGGTTGAAAGGGATAAAAAACCTAATTCAACGATTTTTTTAAATCAACCCTTCAGGTGGTAAATATCACCGCAAAACTATAATTTCCACAAGCAAAGCTGCGGGCAACAGCTCGTATTAACAGAAATATAAAAACCGGGCTGCTAAAAGGTTTGTTTAAGACAGGGGAAACCGAAAATAATATATGTCACTTGTGACAAAAAAACAGAAAACCTGACTTCTTCAAATTGAGGGTAAACAAATGCTTAAAGGATGAATTTCCAAAAATTGGTTCTTTATACTCCTCTAAACTTTATGAGAACTATCATAGAACGAGCTGCCCGTGAACAATACCTATTTTCTAAAGGTAAAGATATTGAAGGCCTGGAGTAACCTAATGTAGAAAAATAGAGGGTTGCTCCCTCTATTATATACCTAACTATAAGGAACAAAGGTACATTAGTTGAGAACTTACTTCGTCGAAAAACTACATGATTTTTAGCCAGCCTACTGACGGTTGGTTTTCCGATGCGAGCGATGTTGTTGGAAGTCCACAGATAGTTCATGGTGTAGTCTATGAACCTCGCTGGTGCTCGACATCCAGGACCAGCCACTCCGAACCCTATCTAATAACAGAGAAACGAAAAAATGTCCTAAACATTGATGCTTGGACCTCTACAGTAAGTGTTATTAAAGCTGTAAGTAAAAATAATGACTTATAATTTTTGCAGCAAGTAACCTTTCATGAGATTATTTACGATATAGGATGATCATTTAAGATGAAAGATACTTTAAAGGATCATAAGATACGTCAGTGGAAAAAGGACAGGATTTATCCAGACAAATCTCTCTATTTCTTTCAGTAATCCATGTTGGAAGATCGTAAATAATCTTAAAGGGCCTTTCACCCTTTTCAGGACATATTTTTACTTTTTATTTTGACCTCTAGTTAAAGTAATTTTTAAGTTTTGCACTATCCACTCAAGTCACCTAAATCTTTTCGTTTAATTGTGTTTTAAATTATCATGACATAATTCTGATTCTACTGTGTTACTTAATTGTGATCACGTGAAAATACTACCAAGCTCCATGTATTATTCTGTCGCAGCATCAACACTGCTCCGTTCTTCCAAACACACTCCTTCCCGTGGAGATTTCTGGCGCAAACTGTGTGTGTCGGCCACATGCTGGCTATGTCCAACTGTTAAGAGAAAGTATTTATTGAGACTGGGCGAATACGCCCGGAATTCGAGTCAGGGACCTTGATCCAGATTTGGCAGTTGGGGAAGGCGGGGTTGAAAGAGCCAAGGTTAAGACATTTACTTTTGGTCTCTCTTACACACAAGACGAATCCCAAGCTTGTTATTCACGTTAAGCAAAGTGAAATTTAGGTTCTACAGTGTGCCAAAGAAATGGATGGTCTCAACCCATTAACGGCCCACTACTGAGAACGGGTTTCTCCTCATAACAGAGAAGGCTTAGAGCATACTCCAAGAGTACTCCACGCTGCTCCAGTGCGGATTGGCAGAGGGTTTAGTGGCCACCCCAAGTGTCAGAAAATTGTATGCCACCCAAGAGCCTCCGACATGGCTAACGATTGTCACCTAACGGTAACAACTGGGACCGACGGCTTAACGTGCCCTCCGAAGCACGGAATCGCTCAGGATATTTTGCCACTAGCGGTCACCCATCCACTTACTGACCGCGTCCGCAGTTGCTTAATTTTGTCGATCACTTAGGATCGACGCAAGCCGCCGGGCTATGAATGGATATAAGCTTAAAAACCATAACCTTTTTTACGTAGTCGCATAACTAAGCACTGCATTTCTATTCACAGAGAAATTGCTCTTAATTATAACATTAAATACTTTTGAGTATAAAATCCTTGCATAAAATATAAGCCTGTTATCTGTTCTTTGTTGGACCATTCCAGCTCATCCAATTTAATATAATGGGGTAATTACTCCGTTCTCCCTGTAGTATGATTTACATTTTTCCATGCTGACGTGGCTCATCTTGTGGATCTCCACCTTTGAATCCTTGCAGTCTGAAAAATATTTAGGTTAACGTTAGAACATGACTAAGTAATGAAATAAGATAACAAATGTGAAAGGCTTCATCCTGGTATTTAAACGCGTGTGTCGCGACTCGCGAGTGATCCTATAAAGGTTCATTTAATTCACTTGTATGATTCCAGTATTATAGATTGGGACTACAAAACGTAGCCAACTCATTTATTCTTAGGTTTCTCTTACACATTCAATCAAAATCAGAGCGAAGCAGACGCCAATAGGAATTATCGTTTCATTCACAATCTTTATGTAATAAAAGCCTAAAATTGTTCACGTACTCGATTCGCTGACATTTAGTGTGGCTCACGTTGTCAAAACATTAAATTAATCACTCAAATTGTTTATAATTGAATGAGGAAACCGCAGATTCAACACGCGAACGACGCGATGTGTTGTCACATTCTGCAGAATATTTTCAATTTCAGACTATAGTTTGAACGAGCTATTGTAAATGTTTTTTATACCGTATATCTACATTTGTTTCAACGTGAGTGTTAGCTACATGAGCATGTGTATTAATTACGGCATTAAGCGTGTTACCGCCATGTTTTACATTAACGAGAGTATTAAAAATTAACGTACTAAATACCTTTAGCTAATGTGAAGGCATAGATCTCTGGATTTGTCCATTCACTTGGCGGCGGACATATGGGGCGCAGTTCTGGAATTAATACATTTTTTATTACTATATCACCGAGGTTGTGAAAAGTGTTAAGTTCTTGTGTCTTACGAATAAGTTGCCTAAGAAAGTTACCAGGGGCTTAGTTACTGCCGTATCACTGACACGGGGCTTTCAGGTTAGAGGGGAAACAGCTTGTTATGCCTTGATATCAAAGTCGCTAAGTGTTCAGCAATTTTAATTGCCCTTGTAATTGCTCCTTATGATACGTTTATGAGGTAATTTATTAGTCTATTTACTAAAGATTGGGACTTGAAAATGCACCTCATTTATTCTAACGTATCTCTTAAACATTTTGTGAATATGAGGGTACGAAAGAGACATATATACTTAAAACAAACAACTATTGTTTACTAACGCTAAGGGGCGATTCAGAGCGAATATTAATGTGGGACATACTTTTCATGAGGGGACTATATTCCAGTTGTATGAGCACTGGGGCGCTGAACGTGGTTTTATTGTAGGCGGGATGGTAGGAGTATTCCCGGACTCCTATACTTGGACCAGAGCAGGTGTTGCCGAGAACCACTCTCGCACGAGACCTGAAAGAGTCGTTAAAACAAATGTTGACTGCTAAAGGACGGTGAGTTTACTACAAAAAAATATAGGCCATATCACTGCAAAGGAGTCTAATCCGATGACACACAGGTATACAGGTTACATGGTACAGGCTATAGAGCGTGCCAAAGAAATGGACGTACATACATGAATGCAAATGATGGCAAAACATCAACCTCCTTTTAATACCAGTAGTATTTTCAAATTACCGGTATATTTACGTAATTCATGAGTAATAATAAACCGATTTTGACGTGATAACGTCTTGTAAATGGATAAACACCGGTTAGGTGCCACAAAAAAGTGTAACGTTCCGGGTATGAGAGAGAGCGTGATACATTTACGAGTACTTCTCTTCTCCCTTAGTTTAACGTCAATTCAGACATTAACTCTGACGGCGAACGTCGGTTCGTAGAATTGAAGGTCCGAGTTTCGAACCCCACACCTATGTTACATTTTTAGAATTTCTTATGTTACAATTCATAACTGCATACCTACAATTTTTCATAAATGTTTTCTTATGACGTTATCACATAAAAATTATCGCCCATAAACTTACTATACAGATAGCCAATTTCTGTTAAAAAAGGTAAAAATATTCTAAGCTGTTACCGGGAACGGTAGTGTGACAAGATATTGTAATATGTAGAAATGTTGTGAGGCACCTGAAGTCTATTTTGGGCAGTTTGTCAATATCGATGGCAGATCCGAGGACAAGCTGCTTGTTGACCAGTACTACTGCTGTTACGAAGCGTTTATTATCTGAAATAACAACGTTACACACCAATAGTCTCATAGTTCTGTTGATATCCCAGTACCATGGGTGCTGTGGAAAATACGCAAATTAAACAAAATTTTAGTTTAGATGGACCTACATAATATTCCTCTTAAATGTACCACAAAATATTTATTAAATTCAGTTCAGTCGTTTAGGAGGGATTCTATGACAAACACACGTGCATAATATAAATCAATAAGATTAACATAATCTAAATCACCCAGATCAGACACTATTCTGTCTTCCAGGCAGAATTTACAGATAATCATACAACCAAATAGATAGACAAACAGCATCTTTTTTATTGAACAAAAGGAATCAATATAGGTCATTGAGTGTCTATAAAATGAGGGTTGAACGCGTAGAATTTCACTTACGTATGGGATAGTAGAGGTTACCCAGCCAAGGGTAAGTATTGATGATTCCCAGGCCCTCATATACCACATTAATAGGAGAATTGTCGATCCCACAAGTCCTTTGTAATGTCGATGTATGAATCTTATCTCCGAAGTTGAAAGGTTCCTCTGCAATTATTAAATTAATAGTAAATTAATTCATTCAATCATCAAAATAGGCCATTCAGGTATGGTGTAGTAAATAGAATTAGTTAAAAAATTACTAGTCTATAGCCAATTGAAATAGAAAAATAGTTTAATAAATTGCTCATTAATGAAAAATTAAAAAGAAAACCTGACTGCAAACAAAAGAGAATATTTATTTTTAAGCTTCTTTATGTACGATTGTGCATATAATTATATGCAATGTGCATAATATTTATGTAGTTGGGTACTTTAAATGGCGTCCAATTTTAATAAACGTATAATCACTACAAAATGTGATCATAATTAATTATAATATTAACGCAAACACTCACCTCCACAAGAGATTTTGAATAGGACACAAATAATTAAAATTTCACTCGCTCTCATTATATTGTCAATACAATGCATTAAATGATATATTGAATTTAATTATAATTCCTGATAGTTATTGTTCTGAATAAACGTAATAGTTAAACTTAATTTAAACACGCAATGAATAATGTAATAAGCGCTTTGTTAAAAGTTAATTTGTGAATGTTTTGAATATATTAACATGTTTCACTGATATTGGTATTTCAATTATAACATTTTATACATTTGTTTCTGCAATAGTATTTAATAAATTGCGGTCTGTATATCTTATTAATAATTGTTATTTAATCAACACTCATTGTACCTCTATCTTATTTTTAAATCTAGTAATATTTGTTACACTTCGTCATATTATGTCCGAATTTTGCTTGCGTTGAATACACTTTATCCACTTTAATTTAAACACGATAGATTATCATTTAAATCATTTTTACTAAATCGGTATTCATTATTCAAGGCCACGTCATATTTCTTTTAACTACACGAATATAACCTAATCTTTTCTTTGGCACAGTATAAAATAACGATTATAACACTTAGAAACTTAGTCTAGAAATGGTATCTTGAATGAAGTATGAAATGTTTCTTTCCCGGCAAAATTAAAGTGTGTTTACGACTAACATGCAAACATTTCTATTAAACAAACAATCAAACCGACGGATATTTCAATAGAACAATAGCTGATTAGAATATGAACAACATCAGTTTATATGAACTGTAATGCGTAGTGGTTACCATACCGGACCGCCATTCAATGGGTCCTGGGTTCAATTCCCAGCGAGACAGAAGTTTGAAAATTTGCAAAAAATTCGACTAAAACAATTTCTGTAAAAAACAATTGAGGCTAAAGATAATTCGAATAGAAAATATTTCGACTAAAAACTCATTTTTCACCAAAGGCGATTAACAATGAGTTTGTTTAGTCGATTTTTTTATGGTCGCATCGTTTTTAGGCAAATCGTATTTTAGATTTTTTTAGTCGAATTGTATTAGACAATTTTCCGTAGACGAATTTGAATTGGGTTTTCTTTCTACAGGGACCCTACTATAAGGTTATTATTATATTTATGCAGATTAAAGGATTTCAAATGCATGATTTTTTTCGGTAATTGTATATTAGAAGTGTGGAACATGAATTTATGCGCGTCAAATATTTCAAGCATGAACATTTTAGATTACTTTGTTTATGATTTTAACATCAATAAGTTTAGATATATCTAATGGTAAAAAGAAACTAAATATCTTATCTAAAGTCTAAAAGATGTTTATCTCGAAAAATAAAAAGATTTTAACGTTTTATACCGAATTTATTGCGGACAAAACATCTTACACAATACAGTATTGACAAATATCGAAATGAGGAAACAATTTCACTCATGATTACAATATAAACTGTACACTCGAAGTTTTCCAACTTTGCCAATGTTTTCTGAAAACCGTCTGGAGATTCCATTCAATACTATTTCAAATTTAAATCCACGAAGACAATTTGCGAACGGAATTTCTGTAACAGCAATATTACGCCGGAATTTAGGGCGGAGGTTTCGAGGCTATAGTTGTCCTTGTCTAACTTGTACAGAAGTGAATTCTGCTGTTTATACTTTAGCGGAGTTGACGAAACATAGGAGATTAAAGGTCTTTGCACAATATACCAACTTGATGCAACTCCACTTTAGCTTTAACCTCGATTTTCTGTTTGATGATATAGACTATAGATTGTTATCCATTGCTGATAGACGTCAACGTCTCTTTTTATAACACACTTTAAATTGTAAATTTACATATTTTCCAATCTCACTAATAGATACATCGAATGAGTCTATAATTAATTATTTGATATACTTAGGGTCTGTTTCACAATCTATAAGTAAATTATTTATAAAGTAAGCTACTCAGAGAGTAAATCCTTCCGTTAACTCTCTATACGTTTCACAATCATCCGTCAATTAAAGTCAAATTGTGAAACGCAATTTACTGGTTTACCGTGCAAATAAGTTCAAAGTAGCTTACTTAGAACTTTACTCAACGATTGTGAAACAGGCCCTTATAATGATATTAAATAATAATAATAATAATAAACTCTAACATACACATGCCCCCGCAGTAGGCTTCCCTCTGTCGTGGGTGGTATGGACAACACAAATAGCACATCACTAACACCCATGACCCGAAAACAAACATTTATCTGTCACATAAATATCTGCCCCGGCCGGGAATCGAACCCGGGACCCCTCGCTTCGTAGGCAGGGTCACTATCAACTAGGCTACGGGGTCGTCATATTCAGAAGTCAGATACAGAATTGATCAGACATCCAGAGTTTGTCAGATTCTGAATTAACACTAACAGTAGGGGAGAGCGGGGTAGAAAGAGCCAGGGGTAAGTTGTGCCGACGCAAAATTTCTATAATATAAAAAGGCTTTTTCAACCCCTCTCTTCTCAGTGTAAATTCAGAAGAATATTCGAGACGTTAGCTCTTAATTTTCATAAAATAAACACGTTACGTATGTCATCGCTAAGCGTTAAGATCGAGGTAGCAGTCGCTCGCCGCGGTCTTAGAGAAATGCTAACAAGTTTTCCATCGGCTTAGCGCGTCCGCCCGTCACACCGATCTGTAAACTTTACCGAAACATTTTACATTCACTGCTGTTGATTTTAAGTAGGTATCTACTCCTTGAGAAAGATGAACATTTTATATTTATTCACTGGTGTTTATTTTTAATACTCGAGGTAAATGGTTTTCGAGAATGTCTATGTTTATTTCTTTGGCACGTTTTACTGCCCAAATTATTTTTAACGCTGCTACTTTTATATTTTAAGCCTTATGAATTTTATCTGTACTACATTTTATTGTTTTTAAGGCCAACATTTTTTGTTTTATGAATTAAAATTGGAATTAATATGGATTATTGTAAAATATTTTTGCCTTTATTTGTAAAAAATCGTCAATTTGTTACGTTTTATTAAGTCGGCAGTTGTGACTGATCAGCTGTTTTATTTTTTAATCGGCTGTTAAATTGTGCGGTGAAATTAAGTTGTTAATTATTGTCTTATTCAGTTCGGTGTGAACGATTCAGGTTTAAAACTTGTTTTGTAGAAAGCAAATTGGGAAGCAATGTTGATGTTGTGACTTCATTCTTGTTTATAATACATACATACATACATACATAATTATATTTCCTACTTCCTACACAAACATACACGTCATATTTGTGGTGCTCAGATATAAGAGGTAAATCAGAATAGAATGCTGGAATTCGCATGAAACTGGTTATGGACCCATACATTGGCTATACATTGGACTGCAGTTCAATGAGTCCTGGGTTCAATTTCCAGTGAGCCATAAATCTGCTGGATGAGTTTTAATTTCTGTTATCGGTTCTTTCTTTTTTTCATATTGTTTTTTTCTCTTTGTTTAAAAACATTGATAAATGTAAAAACTTCTATTGATTTAAAATTGACAATGTTAAAAAATACTGTATTTTTTTGCTGATTTTAAACATAGATAAAATGAAAATAAATATTAAAAAGTTATTTAATGCCTGACAAAATGTATTACATTAGTTGGCGGGAGTGATTACTTTTGATTGTAGAGTTATATTTAACGAAGCTATCGCAAAGTACTGGCTCTAAATAAACTAAAGGCAATAAGAGTACAAAAGTATCTAAAATAGAACCTATTCAGAAGAAATATAAGAAAATCAAAGAGGTAAGAGTCAATAAAGAAACTACTCCACTTTCCGCGCTTAAGTTTCCGAAGTAAATCGTGCTACGAAAATGCTACGTCAAAAGCTACGTAAAAGTGGAGCTACGCCGCTACGTTGCTACGCCGTAGAGGTGGCGTGCATTCTCAAAATATTTTGTAAAACCTGCATAGTAAACTAAAATTACTTCCAACAACAATGAGTTACTTAGTTACGTTCACAATAGAATTGTTACTTATAAACTATGTTAAAATGCATAGTTTTTAAGTATAAAAATGACTTATGCAACTGAAATGGACGGTAAATTGGGTTAGGTTAGGGGGGGCCTCCATAAGGTAAGGCTTTTAAGAAGAAAGAAGGGGTCGAGTTGAATCTTATCAAATCTCATTTTGGGAAGAGGGGGGTCTAATTTATAACCTAATTTTGTCTGCATAGAACACAGTGAAATTTGATAAAAAGTGAAGTAAATAACATTTTTAGGAATATTTTTTTAATGAAATCAATCACAATTTTCATACATTGAGCCGAATTTGACGACATTTTATTATTGTCGATAATTCAATTATAAGTGCACGTTTAATTCAAACACAAAAAGATTTGAAAGGCTTGTCGGGATCAATTATCATCGCTTTGTTCATTGTTCATCATTAACAATCATTAGCTTAAACTCAATCGGCCTTATTACAGAACGCGGTCTAAAAGTAGGTTTAAACCAGGGCGAAGAAGTCTAGGTTTAAATTTAGTGCCACAGTTTAAACCTGAGTTTATTACAAAACGTAAAATGAGCGGGGACTTCTTAGTACCATGGTTTAGTCCTTGGTTCAAGTAAGTGCCAACATAATAGACATGAAAATCATCCATTCACTCGTTCTTCATTCGATTAAAACGTTCCATTATGCATAACGATATTTATTTTCTTTACAACACCTATATTAAATTATCTTTAATACATATTTGGAGCACAAAAATTTAAGCAAATAGATTAATAATATAGTTTTAAGACTCTTCCACTGACTTTTGTTACTTCGACGGTTATTATTTTTTAGAAACAAATATTTATTACCCACTCATAGATTCTGTTACAAATAACTTGTAAAGGAACGTAATCATAGGTATCTGGCGCGTAATACAAGACGAGTCCCCAAAATGTAAACAAGACCTCTCTTATTGAAGTTAAACAAAATCCACTTAGCTTTGAAATCTTACTAATATTATAAATGTGAAAGTTTGTAAGGATGTTTGGATATTTGGATATTTGGATGTTTGGATGTTTGGATGTTTGTCCCTCCTTCACGCTCTAACCATTGAACGGATTAAGCTGAAACTTGGCACACAGATAGTTTGTATCCAGGAATAGGACATAGGATAGATTTTATCCCGTTTATAGGTTCCCGTGGGATGAATTCTACTCTTCTGCGGGCAAAGCCGCGGGTATCGTCTAGTTTATTATAAGTACTATTGAGCATTGTGTTCTTTGCTTCATAAGAGCTATGAAAGTATAACAGTGTTTGTAATTAGGTACGAGTAACTATTGTGATTTAATCTATTGGTTCGTGATGTTGTGTGATGTGAAACTATTAATATTATATTATAAAATGGATCTACAAAAGAAAAAGAGAGGTGCAAATTGGATTTCCAAAAAAAAGGTAGGAATAACAACGTCTCATTATAATTGTATTATTGCCATACAAAATATATTATTTACTATTGTAAATGCCTTGGTGCTTATCACACGTTATATTGAGCTAATTGATTGTTTTACCACTATAAAAATTATTACGACAACTAATTTCAACATCGGAACATAAAATATTAGAAAACAAAAATAGAAATACGAAAATAAACTTAACCTAAAAATCGACTAACCTAAAAAAGTTTGACGTTTGTGATTTAGACTACTGTTAAACTAGGGGTCTCGCAGGTTTAAAGTTAATACCATAGATAGACTATGGTTTGGCGTTAAACTATGTTTTGTAATAAGAATTTTGCTCATTCCAAGGTTTAAGGGACTTTTAAACCTGTACTATAGTTAGAACGCGTTTTGTAATAAGACCGAATATAATTTATTCCCATAAATGTAAACATTTAAATGCAGTTTTAGATATTTAAATGCACGATTTATTTTATTTCTCTTCTGTTATTTCTGGATGAGTCACATGCAGGTTTGTCCAATAGGAATCACGGCTGTTATATGCTGAATAGCTTGATATCCCACTTCTGATATCACTCGAATTTCGATTTGAAGAAAGTTATAAGCGATAGACGATTTAGAGATTAAAAATATGTGTTATTGGTACTATAAAAAATAGTAATATTTTATTTGTTCTACAGAAATTATTTGAACATTTAAATATACTATCATGCTATATTGTCATAAGAACCTTCTCTTAATCTATAATATGGAAAATGTAATCACCTCATCTTAAGTAATTTTGACCTAGTCCCAATCAAATGAAATAAAAAATGAAAGCGGTATTAACTTTTAACTATCATATTGAGCATTTAATTTCTCACTAGATCAGATAAGAGTTTTGGCCTCATGAAGAGAAAACTATGCCAAAAATTGGCCTAAAGTTGAGGCCAAATAACCCAACGTTTGTGACTTACCCCACAGCCCAGCACGCTGGACGTATTATGAATATCTCGAATATGCTTATTGAGAGAGGCACTATCTCTCCTATATGCAGTATGCACTCTTTTAGTAATTGTACAGTCAGCATGATCAGTAAATTTTTTTTTTATATTTTTTTTGTCATACCATCGTTAGTTTTGTAATAAACTTATCTACAAGCAAAGGGTCCCGTGTTTGATATGCGGTTGAGGTAATCTTAAACAGTTAAAGTTCAGCTACAGTAATTAACTCGAAACCAGGTAAAAGGAGCAATAAGAAACGGACAGATAAACAATGATATTTTATACTATAGACACGTTATGTATTTACCAAATAACCTAAAATAGTCTCACACTGTATTGCAAGGGTCCTCATTGTTTTTACGATAATTTTTTGCCATCTCGTTCTCACTCAAAGAAAAAAAGATTTCAAATGTAGCCTTTTCATGTCTTCACGCTTTGGTTTACAACTGAATCTGTTTTACAAAACATAATTCAATTTTTTTTTTTAAGTAATTTAAATATATCTTAATGTTTCTGCTGACCGTACTGGTCGGTCCGAGCACGCTCTAGAATGCATTTCAACTTTTATATCAGCACTCATAACTATGGTGGCCAGTGCCGCATATTGACGATTTAATGCACTGCATCAAAATAATCACAATAGAACAATGTTACTACGCTGTTTAAGATAGAATAGTAGTTATAATTATAAATACAGCGTACACGATTTTAATATGTCGATAAATTAGGAATTAATAAAAGAAAAATAAAATACCCGATTGCTTCAAATGGTGGTGGGGGGATCCCCCGCGCATACACATCCCCCCCATACGCATCCGCGTATGATGAAAAAATACAGACTATTTTATATACAGGAATCCCCACCCCGAAATAAATGCAATCCATAAAATCTTTTGTACCCGAAATGCCCATAATTCCTGCGTAATTAATTTAATAATTAATTCATTATTATGTCCAATTGACGACCCTATACCATCGTAAATTGATAACGTTATTGTCCTATTTGGGGAACACTCGAAACCGGAACTGTCAAACAACCGTTGGCTGCCAGGTTACGTGGAACTTGCATTGAAATTAATTGGAGACCGAATCCTTTATACATGCCAATTCATGTTCGAGCCTTTCACGGTAGTATGCATTCAATAATGTGTTTTACTGCATTATAAATTGGGATTATTTTTAGGTTTTGATTTCACCTTATAATGATACGATAAATCCGGAAGATTTCCAAATCGTTTGATTATAAATAAATGGAGCTATTTACGAGTAATTAAACTTAAAGATAGATTGGTAGTATGTAGATGCATCCTGGCATAGGTAAATGTTTACTTAATAGGATGTCTCAACAATATTAAGCTATGTGAATGTATCTCTTGTTTATAAATAAATTTATGTACCTTATCTTATTTTATTTACCTATTTTATAACAGGAACTGTTATAGTCATAGGTTTTTAAGACGCACCCTGGATAGAATACTTTAATTCCCAAAAACGTTTGTTAGGTAAAAGGTATATTGAATCGAAGCTAGGGTCGGTAGTTATAACTACAATTTCATACTATTGTTCTCGTGAGCAACATCACGTGACGGTACGGCGGGAACAATAAATTAATAACGCAAAGTTGAACGCCAACTAGCCATTGTAGCAAGTTTGTTCCCCGCCCAAATCGATTGTAAAACGATTACCCGTTATTGTTCTAATATTGGAACAGATTCCAAATTCAAACGGGATTTTAAGTTTCGGTATTGAACGTTTGAAAATAAATTAGTATTAATAAGAAACAAATACTACGATTTCGAGTGTCGTACGTATGCGTATGTACTCGTATGTTTGTCACGAAACTTCTTCCAAATGGCTGGACCAATTTCAATCAAATTTTTGTCTGATATTTTAGAGGGATCGAGTACCTACGGTCTCGAACCACAGATGGACCAGGAAATTACTACTTCAAATCCTGGTATATGGCCATAATTAAATAAAATACGAACTATAGATTTAAAATTATAAGTATTTATTTATTTTTTAATAACAACAAAAACTTAATCACGGTTAGAAACAATGAATCACTATACATGTTAAATACTTTATTTTAACAAACAACTTACAGTAGGCAGTTATTTTAAATAACCTACGTCCTTTACTAAAATTAAACGATCCTTGTTAAATACAACATAACATGGAATTATACTTAAAACCCACAAACTTCTCTTTGTGGTAATAAATTAATAACGGAAAGTTGGAGTTTTCGTTGAAGTATTGTTCAGTTGTCGGCGGTCGCTTTCTATCGATTGTTATTCGATTACGTATTGTTCCAATAATGGATCAAGTTCGATATTTGAACAAACTTCTTGCCATTTCCAGCCAGTTTTCCGAAAATTAGTCCACGAATTAATTTTACTGGCTGTGATTTATTAATTTGAATTTGGAATTTTGTTTTATTTATAGATTTGTGTGTAAATAACTTATATCTTTGTACTAGAGATTTTTGTCATGGACAATAATCTACACTAATATTATAAAAAGGAAATATTTGTATTTTTGTTTGTTTGTTTGTAATGGATAAACTCAAAAACTACTAAACCGATTCTAAAAATTCTTTCACCATTAGAAAACATTACACATAGGCTACTTTTTGGAGCAAAAACCGACATCCACGCGGGCAAAGCCGTGGGCACCCGCTAGTATTTAATACATTTAAAACCTTCTAGAAATTTCCTATACTATTTTTCAAACTAGAATTCACCGATTCTACCTCATCGACAATATTAATCTAAATAACAGTTAGAATGTAGTACACGACCCCGTTATTTAACTATTACAGATTGCTAATTAACTGTTAATCCAATATGATTTTAATAACCTAATTTAGTTTCGGCGACATGTTAATTACGGATGAATGAAACTGAACTGGCTTATAAAAGATTTAACTAGAATGTTATTAAATTTGCTTATCTATAGGCATTAACAATTTTGCGAAATATATTCATTGTTATGAATAAAAAGTTACTTTTGTTATCTAATTAATGTCAAGAAAAAATGTCATTCGTACTTATACACGTAAGAGCAGACGGAGACAGGAAATGACATAAATAAAAAGAAAGGTTCAATGACATCACTACCTACTATAGAAAAAATATTCCTGCATGAAATACATTCACCATGCGTAAGAACATTATAATTTTTCGAAAATAAAAATGGGTATAATAACTTGTAGGTACAGAGTAAACCAATTAAATTAACATTATTAATAATTGATTTAAGAATGCCTGAAAAAAAAATTAGGTAAGGGTTACCAATTATACCAATTACGTAGTACGTTAAATACCAAGTAAATATTTAACCTATGTCATTTCTACAATGAAGATCACTCAAATAACACTTTATACGTTAAAATCCATTAAGCCGTTTGAACTGTAGAGTGTGCCGATGAGATATGATGCCGAAGACATACTCGTACCGTACATACATACTGTCGCGAGAGTGGGTTGGGGATAGGAGTAAAAGGCCGGTACTTCTTTAGACCTT
>LGAG01000074.1:0-48628 GCA_001278395.1 Lerema accius
CATCCAAACATCCAAACATCATTACAAACTTTCACATTTATAATATTAGTAGGATCGGTTCAATACGAAGGCTTTGGGAGCCAACCAAGCCAAAAAGCCTAAGCTAATCTAAAAGAAACCAAACCAAAACTTTCACATGGTCTCTTTAGCACATGTCCTTAAATTTACTCAGTAAAAAGACATTTAAGGTTTATGGATAAAAAACAATTCGATTTGCACGGAAAATTGCTAGTGTTTGAATTGTTATTTAAAAGCAATTGTAGTGTCATTAAGGCACTCAAGAACGGGTTGGAAGGTTTTAAATTAAACTGAGAAATCTGCTTCATTCACCACCTGTCCATCCCCGGTCGGACGGCATTACAATGTCACCTATTAAAATAGTAGCTCCATTTTTACGTTCCGACTTTACATTTTACGATTACGATACGACCTTTTGGTCGCTCAGCGACAAAGTCTTTGAACAATAGATTAAAAAAAAAAAGACTAATAATTTTTTTTTACTTTAATAATAAATTTTAGTTACCTTAGCTAACCGCAAGGATGTTAAAATTAAGGACAATGAAATTTTACACGAAAACATGGACACCAAAGAATTAATCTTTTATAAACAAGACCTAATCGGCAATCTAACAAAAACTTATTGGTATCCTAACTGTATATCTTGTAACTTCAAGCCTAAATAGAAGTTTATTATACTATGGTCTGAGAAAGGTAAAAAATAAAATCACAAGAGAGTAAAAATGATTCTGCATACCGACTTAAAACAAAATATCGTATCGTTAACATTATCAATTTTACCATTGATATCCTACATTTCCCAAATGTTTTATATTGTGCAACTGATTATATTGATAAAACTGGTATAAGATCTTATGCCGATACGTAAATAGATTATAAATATAGAACATAATTACAAATAACGAGTGCGCTTTAATTTCCTTCGCGATTAATATGAACAGATGATCGCGTGTCATTACCGCCGTCTATACTTAATGATGTCGCCTGTGTCTAGGAACTTGTCTCACTGTCAGAGTGTTGATGGAAAATAGATATTTCTATCTTTACGAGCTGTTGCCCGCAGCTTTGCTTGCGGAAATTATAGTTTTGCGGTGATATTTACCCCCTTAAGTGTTAATAAAAAAATTTGTTGAATAAGGTTCTTCATCCTTTTCAACCATACACCCAAACACGAATTGGAAAACTGCTAGCTTTAAAATTTGGTTAATTTTCATACAAACTTTCATCCCTTAATTCACACCCTTATGGGTTAATTTCCTAATTTTTTTTAAATCTGCGCTTCTTTGCCTAGTATCGAAAACTTAAATACTAATTTACAAACTGCTTGCTTTAATTTTTTTTTAATTTTCATACAAACTTTCATCCCCTATTTCCCCCCCTTAAAGTGGGAATTTCCAAAAATCCGTTCTTAGTGCTCCCCTACACTCTAGAAGGAACCTCTGTGCCAAGTTTCATGCATCTAGGTCTATCCGTTTAGGCTGTAGCGTGTCTGTCAGTCAATCAACATTTTTATTAAGTATGATGATGATTATGCAGTATCTTTTGTCTCGCTTTCTCTAAGTTTGAAGGCGGCAGCGCGCCATTTATATTACTTATTATGTTTTTTTTTTTTAAGTATTAGGAACTTTTTTCGTCGCGTTTTTTTCCACCCGACTGATTGTAGGTTACTTAGGCTACTTTTTATTGTTTCGTAAAACCAATAAGCCGAATTAAATAGAAAAGAATGGGAAACGAAATTTGATAGTTTTCTCATTATAGAGGTGTTTCTTAAGTAACCTTGCAGCTTCATGTTTAGGATGCATAGGATCCTTCAGATAAATATAAAATATGTTAATGTTTAAGTTATTTAAGGTATGAGATTTTTGTTCTAAGTCTAAAACTACCCAATAAATTTTAAAATCAAAAGATTTGCAAGCAGCAAAAACAAAAATCATGACGTTATGAAGTATACTGTTCCTTTTTTAAATCTCTAGCTCATCTTGCCAGTTATCATTGGTTAATTGACAAGGAGACAGGTACCTAAGTGGCAGCAAAAACTGGCATAGACTGAGGCGTTCGAGAGATGCCATAAGCGTCCGGGAAGGTTAATTTGCACCATAAAGTAATTATTATCCTTGAAATAGACGGTGTGTCGTCACATTATTTTCAAAGCAAATTAGAGCGATTACTAACTACCTATACTTATACAATTGTGCAAAAAGGAAGAATAAAAAAGCAAATTACTTAAGTACAAGATGGTGTGACAGGCAGACAGACACACAGACAAACTGATAAATCGACGGATATTGTGAAACTATAACAGTTATGATTTATATTAAAATTGTCTATTATTAAAAAATTAGACAATTAACCGATGTAGATACGGCTAAGCTTGTTTATTTTGCATATTTCCATAGTGTTATGTCCTATGGCATATTGATGTGGGGTAAAGCAGCCGGTATAGATCAAATATTTATTTTACAGAAAAGAGCTGTTAGGGCCATTTATAAGATGAAGTCACGGGAGTCTTTGCGGGATAAATTTAAAGAAATAGGGATTCTTACAGTGGCCTCTCAGTATATATACAGTAATTTAATTTTTATTAAAAATAATATAGGTAAATACAAACTAAATTGCGATGTTTGCGATCGACAGACTAGAAGAATGCACGAGTTAGTTAAGTCTTCCTACGGTCTTAGAAAAGTGCAGCAATCTTTTATGGGACTTGGTGTAAAATTGTATAATAAAATTCCAATGATAATACGTGACTTGCCTGTAGAATTATTTAAGAAGCGTGTAAAAGCACAACTTATTGGCAAGGGTCATTATAGCGTAGACGAATATTTAAATGACAAAGACGCATGGAAATGAACAGCTCTGCAACCGATTCCACTCAGGTTATACGATATGTAATAAATAAGATGTATGTTATTCTTCTTTTTTAAAAAGATGTGCGGAGGAGTTTATTTCCCCTTTCTTCTCCTCCTTATTAAAGCACCTTTACGAAACGGGGGTAGATTCAAAAAAATTGACGTGCATGAGAGTATCATTGATACCTATATGAATAAATGATTTTTGATTTTGATTTTGATTTTGATTTATATAAAAACTTAGTCTTTCAGATGATAAATCTGTAGCTAATTAAAGCAAGAGTGTGAGCTAACCTACCCAATTTCCTAGAAACATTATTAAATAATACCAGTTTATATAAAAATAGTATTTTTATTATATATGTATTATATACAGCACCCGCTCTATGTTCAAAATTTTATAGTCGCAATGCCCTTGATCGATATAATTGTCTGGAAGATTTATGTTCAAAAATAATTTATTTTTAAATTACAATATTAAAATGCTTTAAACCAAATATTTTTTTATACACTTATCCCAAACCTGCATTATTCTTAAAAAGGTGCTGTAAGTTGAACTTTTCACCTATTAATACGAGTATAGAAGATAGATGATAAACAAAACCGCCACGAATCCATAACTCGCCTAATGAAGTCGCAATCGCACGACTCGGCAAAACTTGGTGCCCCGTTCGTTTTGCTTACATTCAATATAAACAGTGATCGAGTAAACACCGACATTTCCGTAGTAAGCTTGTGGTGCCACAATCCTATATTTAGGTTACAGCCAAACTGTGTCTATTGTGCGAAGTGAAACATTCTAACTTAAGTTTTATTACGTCATAAGCGTGTAGCGGTTTGATGTATTATTTTCTGTAATCGTAATTATCTGATACATCATATTTCTATTGAAATCAATATCTAATATATTTTTTTGTTTTAATTTATGTACATATAATATTCATGTATTTATTCTATAGAAAATTATTCAATAAAATATGTAGTTATTTTCTTAGGAATTATTCACCCTTCAGATTTTATTTGTGACCTTTGTGCTAACATTTTTTTTTTAATTTCAGGTATGTAAACATAAATTGCAAGGTTGTTTCATTCAGCTGTACGTGAGTGCTCTCTGAGATTTTTATTCCTATGTCTCAATCTTAATATCGTAAAAAAAAATTCGGTGGCCCGATTCGGGAGTCAGGGTATTATCACTCAAACATTACCATCTTTAAACTCGGCAGTCGTGTAAAAGCTCGCAATAGACATTGGTATTTCATACTAATCGGCCGCTTGTGGATTGGGCCATCCAATCGGCAATGTTTTATTCAGCCGCGACTCGTTAGCGCAGAGCATTGTGACCGCTGAACAAACCGACAGGCAAATTCTTTCAATGCAACACTGATTTTGCCAATGTAAAGTTTTCTTCTATTCTATACTAGATATAGATAAGTAGTATAGATAAATATACAGATCTATATCTGTCTATACAACCCCGTAACCTAGTTGGTGGTGACCCTGCATGCGAAGCGAAGGGTCCCGGGTTCGATTCCCGGCCGGGCAGATATTTATGTGACAGTTAAATGTTTGTTCTCGGGTCATGGGTGTTAGTGATGTGTTATTTGTGTTGTTCATGCCACCCGCGACACACGTAATCTATTTACTGTATGCTTCTTTATACTTATGTCTAAAATAACTGCTCGTGATATTAGAAGGTTATAAAAAAGATTAATGCTATATTTTAGGTCGGTTATAATAACTGATTACGGAGTACTTAATTTGTCTTAGATATTCTTTTATTTCAATGAAAAATTTAAACCTAAGTTTTTAATGTAATACAATATTGCAATTACATTGCATAAACTCTTGCCTGACAACCTATATACTAAGGCGAGTGATTCAAGAAAATGTCCAGGTAATTATGGGCAACTTGCAATATGTATAAATAATGTGCATATTCCGGTTCCGTCGGTCAATGAAGCGACATCTGGCGGAATACTCACTCATTAAAAAGTAAGTTACGATGCATACACATAGAATTAGTTCGCCGATAAAATCTCCGTATTTCATTTTGTATGATAATAGCGCGGTAATGACTCATGAAGGTTATTGAGAAAGGGAGTCTTAGTGAAGTAGTTAGGAAGGTATACAGAATAGACGAAGATTCCGTACATTTCAAACTCTTGACAAAACACAGACAAGACGTAAGATGATTTAATACAGATAATCCCTTCATTTTGGTCCTCTTTTCATTTAAAAATAATGTAGGTACGCTCGTGCCAGTTGGAGATTTGGTATAGTACCTAAGTAGGTAAAAGTCTACATGAATAAGAATTGCAGAAAGTTAAATTTGTCAGAGATGAACAGTGACATAATACCAGCTACGGATATTGAACGAGTCTATAGTTTCACATAATGAGTACTAAGTCTCTATTTAGGGTTTATTCTTTCAATTCGATATAGGTAGGTACTTTCTAAGTTTTTTCATTTGACGAGATTACCATTAAAGACTTTTATTTAATTTAGAATGTCTTGTGTTGTGAAATTCATGAATTGATATTTACCTACACTGAAAAAAAGTTCATTTGCTCGTATATTTTATTATAACAATAAAATAAAATAGCTCTTTACAGTTTTTTAAAACTGTTAATGTAAAATAAAATCGTCTATTTAATTTTCAAAAACTACAAAATACCAAAAATATTTGTTACCATTTTATTGGATTGCGGCAATTTAGATACATTGATGCGTGAAGGACTGGACCAATTAATCGAAAATTCAGCACTCGATGTTCATGAAACTCAATCGAATTGGATAAATTTAGTAATGTAAATTACTGAATTTTATTGGTTTAAAATGTTTGCTGTATTTTATGAAACTGTTATAGTAATGAAGTTTTATTTGAATTTGAGTTTTATTTTAGAGAAAATATAATATTTATATTTATGTTACTAGGTACTTTTACTAATGTATTGACGTCTATCAATGATATTTTATATTTATTGCAATCGAGTTTATTTTTATTAATGAAATTCAAACATAATAAGTGGCGTTTCAATATCATTACGTAACGTGTCACATGCTACAATAAGCTACAAATATCGTTACAAAAATAAACCACACTAAACCCACTTTCACTCTTACTGTGTTGGAAATAAGACGTTAATTTGTTTGGTTTCCAAACAAATCAGGCACTATACCTATATATATAATGAAAGAGAATTATGCAAATTGGAAAAGTTAGACCGAGCGATAATATTTATATTGATTACTAAACTGTGTCAAGGCGAAGCTCGGGTTTGATAAAATGTACGAGGACACGTCATACAATTATGTAACACAAAAAAAACCAATAATCATTTTTAGAGTGTATGTATTTTTTTACCATAGTATCCAGCCAAACGGCTTGACCAATTATGACATAATACTAATAATAATATTAATACTCGTAATTTATGATCTCTCCTTGGATTTTTACCTATTTTGAAAGTGACAATAATGCTTTACAAACTTTTAATATTATTCTCCCTTCTCGAATATTTTGTAGTCGAGTTTTTGACAAATTTAAACTTTGTTAATTTTTATATATCGTTAAAAAAAAGTACAAGCGTCTTTGTCTACTTTCAACTAATTAGAAATTGTTTACCAATAATCAAAGTACTTCAGTGTGAATTATTATATTAATTTTCATAATTTAACGTCACTATCAGAGCTTGAAATTAATAAGAAAATACTAAACATTTTAATAGTCAATCGTAAATAACGTACGAGTACAGTAAAGCAAATAATTTCATAGTTTTATTACTGCAATTAAAAACGACCGCGTCGTTACATGCGTTCCTTATTGTTCTACTGCGACTTCAATAGAAAAATTCTTTTGAACTCGTAAATTTTAATGTTTTATTGTTAAAGCATGAGTTTACTGAATTTAATACCTTTTAGGGTTACGTAAAAAACCCACACATACATACCTGTACAATAGAATTCCTTTTGTCATGGACAAAGAACACAGCCAGACCGAGAAAAGAAGTTTAAATGCATAATTCAGATTTTTGCCTCGCTAGGAATCGAACCCAGGACCTATTTAAACGGTGGTCCGGCATGGTAACCATTGCACCGTAATGGATCGTCTATTGCTTGAAAATAAAGTTCTATGGGAATTATAAAAGGGAATAAAACAGAAGGAATACTTTGTCTCTCTATTTTTCAATAAGAAAACTATGTTTTCGGTTTAGGTTAATTTAAAGATCAATAAGATCTTTTACCCTAGTATTGTACTCGGTCTTAAACCTTAGTTCTTATTTTATAAGACAATAAACCATCTTGAAATAGAACGTCCTTGCGGTACAATGAATAAACTCACAATGTGAGTAATAAAAAGTGTCCACATTAATAAACATGATACGCGATATTTTGCAGATACGCGGGTAGATTAAACAATATGGCGTTAACTTACTATTTTGCGTAGTGAGATCTTTAAAGCGTAGAAAATAGGGTTGAAAATCGACTATATACCGCGCCATACTCACTTGCAAGAACTGTAATGTATGAGACCTACGGGAGGCATATAACTAAGTTAGTCGGGAAAAGAAAAACATAAATGAAATTATAAGCAAAAACCTACTGCAATAAGATTTTCCAATGTTGATTAATATTAATATTCATATTTCTTACCTGTAGGATGATCCCATAGATTAGTTGGTGATGATAATTGCCTTCTAATCAATTGGTCGCAGGTTCGATTCCCGGAAGAGGCAGCCGTTTTTAGGTATATGAAAAGCTCACGTGCGCTAGGTTTATACAAAAGTATTAATAAAATTCACATTGCATCCAAAAGGAAAAACTGGACTTAACATTGCAATATACTCCAATTTACTTCAAAACCGCAGTTAAAACGCGGAACAGAATTTTCAACATGTTAGTTCCGTTCGTAACATTTTGTTGCTGTTTGCAAATTTCCATTTTAACATGACCTACCCTGCCCCCTGCGTTTACTTGATCTTCGGTACACGTAACTGAAGTTTTTAGGCAACAGAAAGCTCTTCTTAACTGGTTACCTTATATGTGAGAGCATGCATCATTTGTTCATGGCTCCAGGCAGTAGCACCCGAGCTATTGTTTATGAGAACGGCCAATTATGTCTTTACAATACACTTATTTTGCTTTGCGGTATTTTTTAATAATACACCGACAGTAAATTGCTTTAATGGTGTTGTTACATTCACTATTTCTATTGTCCGTTGAATGAGGAATGTACGGTGTATACAATTTTCTGATGTTATGAGTTAATTAAACTGTAATTTTAAATCACTTATACAGCAAGAAAGAATACAATTGTTAACCAATTCAGAAGAAGTGTTTCTTGCATGCCCTTTTTATTTTTATCCTAAAATATTAAATTCGTGATATTTTTCTATTATTATTTATTTTTAATAACAAAGGCAGTAGATAGCAGACAGAATTTTGTTTTTAAAGTAAAGTAACGTAGGAATAACGAGTACCAATCAGCATCAGATTCGAATAAATTAATAACCTAAGCAATTTTCACGATGTATAGGTATGCAACTTTTTGGTAAAAGTACGTAATTTAAATTGTAAATTTTTTAACGTTATCTATATAAGCTATTAATTATTAATATGAAATAAATATATTAAATTCCAATTTATCATTACATGATCCCACCTTTGTCAGTTTCTTCTCCTACAAAGTTCACTTGATCCTTCCGAAGCTTAAGGTTATCCATCATAAAAAATATTGTAGGTTTATAACGGAATGCACCTGCCACTATACATTTCATCAAGACCCTCTCACAAAAAACTCCATTCACAAATCAGTCATAAAATATTCGATGTCTTGAAAGCTCACAAAGAGAATTTCCAGAGCTATGTCAAGACAAAAACAAAACGCTGCGGTTATGTTAGTCTTTTTGTATGACAAAGTTTACTCAATGCAATGAAAACTACTGTCGGTGGAGTAAAACAAATATGTTACCGAGAGGTCTTCTTGTTCAATACCAATAACAGCTGCATTGGTATTGTAATAAACATTTTTATCTACATTATTCTAAAAGGATTTACTGTATTTCATCATTACGTATGTAAGATCCATTGCTAATTAATTTTCATGGTAACTTTTTCTGTAAAATTACCTGTAAAAAAATATTTTGGTTCTGACGTTCTGTGAGACTTTAATTAAACCAAAGAAATGTAGTACATATGTATGTACTACAGTATGTACTCTCGAACAAAATTACTCACCATCTGTCACAGCCGGGTAGAAACGAAACATTTAAGTATCCTTCAAAAATTCCAATAACTTTGACAGGCATGCAGTTACAACTTATATCAGCCATTTCAGATTACAGCCAACTGTCCAACGAGCAACGCGTCAAATAGCCGCCTTGGGCGCAACTTCAAGATTTTTCTAAAGCGGCCTCGTTACCTCGAGGGGACAATTTACGCCAGCGATCGGCTGATGTGATTGTTAACTGCAGTACAAAGATTATAAGTTATCAGTGTTATTGGCGCACGATACCGAACTGCCGTAATAAGCCTCCGAAGGCATTTCGAATGGTCAGCGAGACCTTAATCAACTTCAATCAGCTACTTCCTTTCAGGTTGAGAAACACTGTCGTTGGTTCGGTTGGTGATAAGATCGATTGTTGCGAGTGATAAGTACGTTTAAATTACAGTTAAAATATTTATAGAGCCGTTTATGTTCTTTCTTTGCTCATTTTGTAGTAGAAGTATGCAAGAGTTTTAGATTTTCGCGGGCTACGGGGTTGATTTACAAAGTCTGCTAAAATTATTAATTCAATAAAATACCTGTTTATTTTTATAAAACATCAACATCCCAGTAACCGATCAAGTTTATTTAACACTGGTAAAGTCTCGTAATGCAATTTCTATAAAACAAGGGTCATAACTTAACCTTTTATAGTAGGTCTGGATAAAAAAACACCGCTAAAGCTGAATCAATACCAAACAAATTCAAAGAAAGACCTGTTCGTGTTTTTTCTGTTCCGCTCGTAACCTGACACGGGGCAAATTGCTGTAAAACAGTATGAAATCACTAATCCGACCTAATTTTGAACGCTATACGTCTTGTAAATAACGACTATAGAGCGTCAACTTTAAATCTTAATTCGAAGCATTTTGAAGCTCCTTGTATATATTTTTCGTTGAGACCGTCGCCTTTTTATACTGACGTATTTTATAAATGTTCAAGATTAATGGAACTAACCTCGGTTTTTTTGTGTATTTTTGAGTAGTGATATTTATACTGTTATGCTAATTCCATACCTTTATTCAAACAATGAAATTTTAGAAGAAACTTATTTTAGGCAGCAATTACTTAATGACTTCTTCAATAATTATCTAAGCTATTATTAGTGATGCATTAATATCGTACACAAAAAAATACAATAGCTAGGTATTTCTAAAATGCTGATTCTGATAAATAATATTATTATTAATCTACATTAATAACGTATTGAATAAATAAATGACAAATCAGGAGCTAGGTATATCTTACACTACGAGTATGTAGTAACAAAAAGTAGATATAGCTTAGTACCTAACTAATACGTATGTAAAGCAACCTTATTACAAAAGCTAGGGTAAGTGGTATTTGTGTCTTTTTTAAGTTTAAGAAGAGTTTAAATAGCATATAAGGGCTTTTGTTAAAGTTTTGTATTCCTTAAACCATAACCTCAGTGTTAGTATTATATTTAGTGCTCATGACGACACTTGAAAGCAACATCGATAAATCGTAAATTACTCGACGTCATGCAAGCAAAACGCTGACAAATGACATGTGTTGGGAGTTCCATGGTTTTATTTTAAGAACGTCCCACACAACGTTGAAACCAGAAACCGAGTGGGGAGTGCACTGTGGGAGTGGTGTGGGGCAGTTCTTTACACCACTTATTAAAACATACGTGTTGAAAAAACTAATAAGATTTAAATCGGGTGTATCAACGCAGCGTGGGGTTGCGTTTTTTTATGCATTGAATCAATGGAGGTCATAATTAGGTACTGGTTAGTAGGAGAAACGTATAGATGACGTTGGTTTTTTGTGATGATAATCCGTATGGTACAGTCACCATGAAAACCTGTCGTTCAAAGGAATCAGGGTTCAAATAACGAGGGAGAAATTTTAATGTTGAAATAAAGTTTCTTTTCTCAGTCCGAGTGCATGTGTGTATGTTTGTTGTCTGTGTTACCCTTGTGACAGGGAATCTTAGTATGAGGATATAACTGCTATAAAGAGTGTTTTGTTTAAACATCGCCATAGCTTGTCCGTTGCTTAGCAAAGTGCATCATGATCTGATGATGTAGGTTTAGTATCAAAGATGGAGCCTCTTACACTACTTGAAATTTGAGGATATTCAGCATCTACGTCCAAGATTAATCTAGATGTCAATGTAGGATTTCAATACTTAACGTCAGTAGATAGGTACGTATTTGCATAATATAAATATGAAGATAGATACCTAATCTTAATGGCGGCGACAAACAATGTTAACGCTAATGTTAGATTGATTGAATACAATGGAATGTACTTGTTGTTTGTGTCATGTTCAGATCATTTCATGTCATGTTGTGCGTATGACATGGACCTTATTACTAAATATTCATCAGACATAGAACACAGTCGACAAATGGTTACAGATTCGGTTTGATCATAGCGGTTTTTCTGTATGTTGGTAGCATAGAATAATGACCCCAATCTTATGCTGGTATAGGCAAGGGATTGAAAGAGTCATAGTTTTCTAACTGGGACTTTGAGGGATAGAATTCAGTGACACTGACGTCGTTCTCTTCGTTTGTTGGTGTTTCGAAAAAATACTACTATTACCAACCAACATTATCATGTCCTAATTAATTCACACCAGCATATAAAATAAACGATAATATGCATATTTCGTGTCGAAAATGTCGTTGACAAAACCGTTAAAGTTTAATCATTCATCGATATTATCAGACGACAATTTGTCACATTATGAACATAATGGCATTTTGATAAATTGTCGATTTGGTGTTACGCATTGTCAATAATACTGTAGTAGATGAGAGGACCATAATGTAACAGACTCATATTTCCCTCTTTGAGGGCGTTCAAGTATAACGTAATGCAAATTTTGAAGATTCTTGACCCTCCCGAAACTTTACGTAGCACCCACATGACCATTGTTACCTAAATTTATTGCCATTTTGCCGACTTAGAACGATTATATTCCCTAGTTTTTTAGTAATCAAATAAACAATGTTACATAACGCCTTGTTCGATCCCCACTCCCATCTATGTAACGCATCACAACATTTTACAAGACCACCCTCCCCTACTGCTATCCATGATACTTGAGCAACCTCTTTGTCGGCAGAAGCTTCGAGAGCTCTAAGGTAGGTATACTTTTATTTTCAAAAATACACTGAGATAGCTCACGACCGAAGTCTATCTTACGATCACTAAAGAAGCAAGTACTAAACTATTAAAATTTCTTTAACCTATTCATCATAAAATCAAAGAATCTCAACACTGTGATTCACGCCATCCAATTAAAGTACATCCAGTCTATGAAGGCGAAATAGTCAACTACATTCAAAGACACGAACATGGTGTGTTAATTATGTGCGAAGTTAGCCTTCCTGTTTGAATCTGTCGCTTGATTAAAGTAGTAGGAAGTGGCGAACCGATGGAGAATAAAAAGAAAAAAGCGATGAAGAAATAAAGAAAAACAGCAAGAAATCGATAGAACAAGAATTCAAAAGCGGAGTTCCTGAACGGAAACGAGCTTTTGTTTAGTTTAAACAGAACGTTTTATTGTTTCTTGTAGCTGATGAGCAGGAAGGTTTTTCATTAGGAAATGCTTGTTATTCGAGTCTTAATACCTGCTACCAATATTACTGATCAAGATACAAAACTATTTATGGATTAAACAGATATATCTAACTTTAGGAATCGTTCTTAAGAATGTCAAGAACTTCAAAATCTAAGAAAATTAGTTTTAATAAATAAAATTGCCGGTATTAAAGTTCGTGATGAAAATGTAATAATTACAAATGACTTAATACCTACCATGTAATGTTCTACCAGACCGGGATATAATTCTATAATAATTCGTAATCGCTTTTATAAAGACATGATTTGGTTTTGAAGGAAAGTTTTTTGGAGCCGACAAAATAACACCAGTTTATTTAGAGCTTGGATCGCTAAATATAACGGTCATTGTTAGAGTCATGTTAGAATGGAATATTTGATAATGGATACTTTAGCTTCAGGCGAAATCCCATGATGGTAGAACAACATTTGTAAAAGAAATAATAATTATATCGTGTTTATCTTTCAGTTGTTATACAGCATTTTGAGAAGGATTTAGAAAAATGATAAGTGTAATTCTTGAATAAATTACAAAAAAAGAATAATCGTGATTATAGAGACTGGCCTAAAACTTTAAACTCTAAGGTTTTATATTGTATTCAGTCAAATAATCATAATCTAAAATAACACGGTATTGGAGGACTATGCGAAAGCATAATCAAGCCTCTGCAGTGAGAAAGATAGACCAGTGATGACAGAAATTCCAAGCAAAAAATTGTTCAGAATTATGAATACAGGGTGTATCCTCATACAACAGAAATAATTTATGCCTATTAACTAAATTATAACTTTATATCAACAGAAACAAAACTAATTTTAATTCCGATACCGCTAGTGACTCAAAATAAAATGGAACTCCAAATGTAGATATCATGGCGTACCAAGTTAATTTAAATAAAATTAACTTTAATGTGAAAAATGTAATGCTTTATTAATAGCAATGTAAAACGATGTTAAATTTAATGGTTTTATAACATGGTCTTTAACCACAGGACGCACTGTTTTGCTCGTAGCCTGAAGCATTCTCATCGTCATCTTCAGTAATATCTCAAATGTTGTTAACAAACCTTATATAAATCTTATTACAACGACAGAAGTACGATTTTTCAATAAGAAAGCGTCTGGGACATGCAAATGTAATTTGGTGAGTAAAAATATTTTGCAAAATATCCTTCCAAGAACGATTATACTGAATTACACAACCTCTCAGGTCTACTTCTGTATGCATGGTGCCATTGAGCTCTCAAATCGTTTAAAAAACTCATTACCGTTAGTCTGATACTCTGAAGGCTTAATAAATTATTAATTAGATGGCAAAAAGTCTTGATATTAAATGTTAGAGGCAGACATTATTGTAATTAGCGAAGAGAAGAAACAAAATTTTAGTAACTTGTTTTTTTTCAAATAAAGATCATACTTTAATGTCAAGTTTTAATTTTCGAAGTTATTGCTATAGTTCAAAGGTCCAGGCAAACCATTACAGTTATTGAGTCGCCGTCTTAGCAAAAAATGTCCAATATAGTGAGCATTTACTAATGGTACATGAAAATTTAAAGTCATTATATGCATATACATGCAGAACAATGTTTGACCGTTCATTTAGTTTATAATATAATTATGTATATCTGCCGATATAGCTGTTAAAAGAAAATGTGCTTTAATGTATTCGAATCTTATAAGTATCTTAGATTTCGTTTCGTATCTCATTGATCTTTATAAATATTTATAATGACCTTTCACAATATGCCAAAGTCAAGTCTGAGAGAGCAGAAGTCAGCGAGTGATGATGTGCGTCGCCTTTGACTCCACGTCGGTTAAAACGTCTGACTGGCCCGTTCGTTAATATTCATAGTCAGTTTTATACTGCTGAATTTAAATTATATTTTTTCAATGTTACCTATATCGAAGACCTGTAGGCGCAATGGTTAATTGGCCATTGCTTAATGGGTCCTGGATTCGATTCCCAGCGAGGCATATGCATTGTTATTTTGATTGCGTAGAGAAAAAAGTATTAAATCTATTTAATAACCATACCAATGTCTAAAATGTCAAAACTTTTTTTTTGGAATAATAGGCATCAAAACTTTAAAAAATAAAATAAACTTTACGTATATTCTTACCTTATAAAATAAATACAACAAGAAGGATCGCTACATCGCCGCTATAATGTTCCGCATAAAAACACCAAAACAAAACAAAATCAATTTGGATGTAATTAAAATATTTATTACTTGTCGCAATGGCTTCCTACTGGGATCGGTCTTGTAATCGTTTACTCAAAAGAATACCGGAGAAAAAGAGTATGTAAAATAAATGCATGTAAATAGTGGTTGAGGCTATAAATTCCGCTCATCAACCGAGAGAGCAGTGCCGCGGAGCATAATGATTCATTAAGTGCCTCCGCGGGATTACCTTTTTGTAATTGGCCAATGATGCGAGAGTCATATCACTGCTTCTCTTTTGCATGTAACTCAAGTCATCGACTGCTCGGCAACTTTAGCAAATTTCATTGGGTTTATCAAGTGCTTTAAGCTTTGTTTTGTTTGTGATGGAAATTAGTTTATACATATTGTTACTACTAATATTGTAATCAGTATAGTTTCAACTATTATTGACTAGTTACAGGGTTTAGGTAGAGAGATTTTATAGGGAATACTTTGTCACGTTGCTGTAATATAGGTTGTTGGTAGGGTTAGTGATCAACCCAAGTGTTGGAGGTTGTTCACATCCAATATGCAACATACTCGTACATAACGTTTCCAACAAGAACAACAGCGATGGCTAGCTTACCGTATTTTCCAAAGCACAGAGTTCTATACATATTATTATTTATGTCAAACCCTTGGTTGCAATAAATCATTATGGGTTGGCTATTAATACCTTCACCAATCTACATTGAATTATGATTGTGGTACTCGTGTTCAGTTGTAAGTCTTTAATAGACTTAGGCAAAGTCCTGTAGAGAAGGTGTTTTCTTATTAAACTCGCTTCAGCTTATGTTTTGTATCCGTTAACAAACTTATTCATCACATCGCGTTCATTGACCATGACTGCCCGTGACTTTTATGTGATTACACGATGGAATAGCAAAACACAGTAACATACACATCAAATATATTTGATATCTATTGGCGTTTATTTCGCGCTATTTATTCTCTGTAGCACTTTAAATACAATGAATTTAACATTTGGGCTATTAATTCTCTATGATAAGATGTCATTTGAACTTACTACTTTTGCTTTTACTAATTTCTCCAGATTGTATTGTGATTGAATCAACAAATATTTTTATATTCTGGTGCAGTAATGTTGTATAATACTTATACAGTTTTCAAATATTTTTTTATCGTACAAAAATTTGTTATAGGTAACTAAAAAGCCCATCATTAAATAGATTAGATTACACACAAACAACTTTCAATCAATTCCAATAACAAAAAATATTTTGTGACTCTCAAAAATGTATTTAACGAAAACGCGATATTTTTACGCTAGTATGAAATTTAAATTTTGTATGACGCTTTTTGTTACAGTAATTAGTTGAAAAATAGCTTGCTCAAACGATCACAACAAACAGGTTTATTTTAAAATTTGATCGTTCATATTATTTAAGAACAAAAAATTTATCATTTTTAATAAGTAGGTATCTCATTCGAATCTCATTACAATAAAATAGTATTGGTTCTGAAGTTGTATGATAAGACATAACAATGTAATGTATGTAAGACGTGTTTGCATGTCATTTGTGAAGTTTATTCTTGAATTTTGAATATTTATGACATCTTATTTCACGTATTAGTTACACGTATTATTTCACGTATTATTTCACATATTTAACTAAATAATAACACTCATACATAGGTATAGAATTATAACGAAGAAAGCTTTTCAAAGCGTAAATTATGATCATTGTTGTATTTTTAAAAGCATTTGACACATTTAAAGGTCCTATATCTCTATTACACATGCGTACAGTTAGCGCAATAAGCTATGTATTAATACAGCATATTTTACATGAGTTAGAGGACGTATTTCCGTCGCCTAGTGTACTGAAGCACGGCGCGGCGGTAAGAATTGAAACGTCAAATACGTTTTAATCAAAACATCGTTTTGCTTTTTATCCCCGTGAGTGCTTTAAGATGTTTTAAGCTTTGAATTGTAGAAAACGTACATAACACAATAATAGGCTTTGTGATTTTTTGGTCTCTCTGTCTCTAATAATAATAATACCTGTTGACTTATTTTAATAATCTAACAATATCAAGCGATATGAATTTGATTTACAATACAATGAGTATAATAAAGGATGAAAATAAGTATAGCGTAAATATATAATGTAACCAAATTTAAAACCCGCCTAAAACTGATACCATAATAAACGTTCCAATACAATGACAAATTTTTAAATTAAGAATACATTTTTAAGACACTTACAGCTGTCATTCAACCAGAAGAACAGTCTATAAAGTAACTGACGCGAGCTCACCGCACTCAAGTGTAATTAAACGCACTAAATATTTCTGTGAGAGAGTCCCGGTAATTACAGATTTGTCACGCGTGCCAAGTTACATCAAATACATACTCACCTTTACATTTAAATTGTTTATTTTACGATTCTCTGTTCATAAAAATAATTAGAGAGTGTTATTGTATTCTATCTATACAAGGTTAAGGTATTTTTATACACAATCACGCATGCCTGTTATTGAAAGAAATTAATGCGTGAAGAATGTAGTGTATTTTTATTAGGGTTACGTATTTTATGTAGTAACTAGTAGTATAGTTTCTCTGTCCTTCTGTTCACTGTATCACACATAGCTAAGAACTGATTTCTCCTTATCATTGCAGATGTTAAAAACATAAGCCGCCATGTTGCCCTAGTGAATATCGGTGTCTGCGTTAGGCTAGAAACACGTTGCTCATGTTGTAAATTGTTTCCGTGTCTGCAGCAGACAAAAGCAACTGTTTGAAGGAGATGCTTGTATTAGCAACTAAGTTTTAGTCCCTATCTTTAAAAGAAAGAAAACAAGAACATAAAAAAAGAGTACCAACTTTTATTAATAATATTTTGTGAATAAGGAATCAAATATTTAAAACCTCACAGTCAATTACACCTGTATCGTAGCGTAAATAGCAAACCGTAGTATGAAGTAGCCGACGATTTTATGGACAATTAAAATTTAATTACATCTATAGTACGCTGTTAATTTAGCCCTTCTTTGATTTTATTGAAACCGATATTAAATAAAATGTATCGTAAAATTTTATTGGGCGAGCAATTCGAAAACCATCAACGGGATTCGGATTTTAAGTAGCATTCAGTATAAAATCGAACTACTTTTTAGTAAAGACTAATAAAGACGGTATTATGGATCAGAATAATAAACCAACATGTTCTTCAAGTTAAATGCAAAAGTTATTTCTCCAGTTGAACATAAACGTGTCCAGGTTCAATTTTCTAAGGATTAGGGATCTGCTTTTGATAAAGATGGTCAAGCAAGTGGACTACCGATGCATTGAAAACTAACGTAAAAAGATAATCCTTTCAACTAATAAGGTTCTAAAAGTATTATGTCTATAAAAATAAGGTTGAAAATCCTGCATAAAAACAAGTAATATGCAGTTTTATGTGCAAAGTTAATATTGTCGGCGAGTATTATAAAATTATACGAGCCGGTGTTTTCAAAACATTTATCGTTATTCCTTTAAGCGGACTCCCTGTTGAGCAGTACTCATATAATTTTAATGTCCTTATTAGTTTAGCTTTCAATACACGTAAACACGGCTTAAATGGTTTATTACTGGCATAAACTTTGCCCAATCTCGGCTGCTTTTTGGTCGTACTGTTTGCAAACAATCGGTGATCATGAACAAATCTGTATTTTGTAACTTATTTTATTTTCTTTCTGTATATGTAGAGTTTTAATGGGAAAAATAACTATTTTACCGTGTTTTTATATGAACTAAGGAACATTGGCAGCCTATTAGAGGAGCAGAAGGGTATATCTCTGAGTATATAATGGAAGACACCTGAAGTTGCGGACTAATAAACAAACACTTAAACATTTTTGACTGCTCACTTAACATCTTTATTAAGTATTCTGAGGCACAAAAGTGGACATAATAACTTTCCTGTTAGCCATCACGGGATATATGATAGAGCACTTCTTATTTTACGATTATTCTCAAGGTAATAAATACTTACGAAGAACTGTGTGAATATACCATTCAAAATTCCATTAATATGAGTTCTCGTAGCAATCTTATATAAACCAGGAAGATCAATACACCAAGGAACCATTACCATTAAACGATAAGGCATAGTATGATATCCGAGTAAGAAATATAGTCCTCCAATTCAGCAAATATTACGTGAAGCAATCTCATCCAATAAAGAATTATTGTACTCCGTCCGGAGCGCTTCTTCGATTTGTGTTAAATCACAAGTTTAATTGTCCGAGAAACGAAGGGATTAAACAGCTGATCCCAAGTTCTGCGGGGTTCTCGATTAGACGTCCTTGCGATAGCATTATTGGTTTTCCTTTTAGCAAACTTTTCAATTAAAATATTATGTCTACAGTTACGGTTTTTTTTCGAGTTGATAGTGTGTATGTTGGGTTGCCTTAAAATGGTTAAATTTTAGAATGTATTTCGGAATTAAAATGAAAAATGCTACCTCATTTACAATTTAATGAACTGTGCCATGTTAAAAAAAAGCAAGTTAAATTGCTAGCGAATTTCTTACAGTCATACTCTTACTGCATCTGCTTAAAATGTGACTGTAAAAAAATAGGATGAAATTTCAATTTATTTTCTTAAAACTAATTTAATCTGCAAAAGCAACAATGTATTAAAGTATCCCAAACTTTAATATTGATAGTCCATTATAAAACTAAGTAGTCGGATCCCTTTGAAATATAATACCGATGCCGTGTTAATTGATGTTGTCAGTCAAAATAAAATGGGTCGAAACTATAGTGAGGTTACATTTTTGTTATGCAGGACACCTCTAAAATAAACTATACATGTGAGTGTCATTTTCACATGAAAAATTGTAACTAGCTTATCAAAATTGCGATAAATATAAAGTTAAAAGGAAATAAATATTAAATAAATGATTCTACGTCATAATAAAAAAGTTATAACTTAAATACTTATAAATACGATTTCTATTATGACACTTAGTATAAAATACTATAAATACGTGAATTTAATTTATAGGTTTGACTTGTCTATAGTATAGAGTATGTCTGTACGGATTTTGTGAGTGTTTTGATTTCAGCCAATTATTTAAAAATAGTATACATTTTCCAATTACTAAAAGTAGTGAAATGAGCAGAGCATTTAATAAATATATCATAACTGATTGCCAGCATTATCATAGATTAGAGAAGTCCACAACTATACATAAATAATGGTAACAGGACTCTTGACAATACACACATGCTTGTACTCGTTTAATCATCCCTCGGGAGCATCGCAAAGTTATTCGATTATCTGTTTGTTTCTTTTCATGCCTCCCTTGAGTGTGTCTGTTTAGTGAAGGTGTAGAATGTCAGATGATAAGGACAAATATGGGAGGTCGTATTTGTTAGGGGTGTTTTATGTTAAGAGTACAATACGTTGTATTGTGAAATTAATTCGTAAAAAAAATATGATATAGCTGCTTTATGGACAAATTGGACGTGAATACGTTTATGTTATAGATTATTTTTTAGGTTTTTAGAATGGCCCCCAAATTATTATGGTAGCAAAAAAATGGTATTCACATCAATACTAGCAAGTCTTAGTTATTATGCTATTGTTGAAGTGCGACTAAGAAACTTAATTTAATTGTAAGAGTAAATTTCCAGAGTCATTGGAAAATTTAACTCAAATAAACAACTGACAGACAGATAGACAGCTGGCCAAACAACAATATTCCTTTATTGTAATTCTTGGAATCTCTCTTCTTTTACATTCCAAGAAATTGGTCCATTGAAAGATATATTTTTAAGGGAAACAAGGATTTTCCACGGAAAATGAAATAAGCAAATCAAAAACTCTCATCAATCAGTCAAAATAAATGTTTAATTTCCATCATATTTTTAGAGTAAGTACAACAATGTTATTTATAGTATAAGTATGTTCGGTCCTTAACAAACGACTGATAAGATTGTTCCGCGCTACATTACATGAAATAGCCCAATTGGGTTGTTTTGAATGTATTTAAGTCGAGCGCGCTTTTAACTGTTACCCGAAAAAGGGCAGTAATTATTTTTAAACGTATGTATGTTCGTATATCCATTTTTGGGACGCTCTACAGTCCAATAAGACTTGGAACGCATTGGAACATAAATATTAGTTTTCATTTGTCGTCACTGTGGAAGTAACACGCATTGTAATTTTTATTCTCTCAAAATTTTAAGCTATCGGGTTCTTTGTTTGATTTGTTTCTATTAATTACTAGTAGTTACTAAGGCATAATTATTAGTAGCTTCAATAATTAGTTATCAATAACCTGGTTGATTTCTATCAACCCGGAACTTGACGTTATACGGCAGGGTCACCGGCAAATGGGCTAATGGTCCTCATAATATGGCCACAGTACAAAGACTTACAGTATACTATCGCCTTCGTTTTCGATAGAAATTCAGCCGTCGCGTCGTTTAGAAGACAACGCTTCAATAAGTCTTCGCTTCAATAGTTTGGCTGGTATCTTAAAGTATCTTGACAATAATAATTGCACCAGTTTCTTTTGATAACATTTTAAAGACGAGGTAAAATCAGTTTTGCTCACATACGTAACGATATTCAAAAGGTTGGGAACCACTGACCTACCGGGTCCAACTATTGTACCTAGCCATACTTGGTACCTCTTAAATACACCACAATATTTTTAATAAAATCAATCGATGTGTTTAGAAGGAGTTCAGTGAAATACGTGCTCTAAAATTGTATGTAGGTATAAAGAAAATTATTAAACACCGTTTAAAATACGCCTATTCTTCATTTCCTCGACAGCCTTCAGCGATTTGATAGACTGATTGTCCTACTGCAACAAATGGTTTTTTAGACTGTAACATTACCATCCAATGCGCTTCCAGAACTCAGCTGTTGGCATTAAATCAACTGGATTTTATTGCAGCATTCCTCTACATGTCAGATACTGTCGGGACCACATAATAGTTCTGTTTACAACTTCGGATCTTTTAACCGGATTATGGGGATTGCCAGAGATTGCTTAACTGCATGTTATTGGATCTAGGAAAAGATTTACTGTTGTTTTAAGTAATGGTCTGTTAAAGAATAGTAAAGTGGCTGGTAGTAAATAATTACTTCTTACTTGACTCACTGATTGAAATTTAGACTTCACCTAGACAATACCTATACCAACTTAAGAATGCTAGTTTCTAGGCAATTGACAGGCATTTAACATTGACAATGCTGTTAGCTAAGGATATAATACCATAATTATACAATATTTTATTGTTTGATATGAGTTATTGGCGAATTTAGAGTGTAAACCGGATCTTGAAATACAAATCAATACTGTAATTATTTTTCCCTTATCAATATTTTATTTAAAACCTGCTGAAACTTGACAACTTAAAGTTAACTTTAAAATGTGCAATACAATGAATTTAACAATGCAAGTTGCAAAATCATTTTGTTTATTTAACGACGTATACTTTATAAGGACGAAAACTTGTAGTGTGATGTGCTCTGTCTCAAAAATAAATCAAAATCGTGAGTTGCGTGTTGGGTTTAGACACGCAAGGAATGTTAAATATTTTTATTTGTAGCGCGGTACCACGTGAAATGTGTGGAGATACTTTTGACCAATAAGCCGTGGTCTTGAGCATGCCGAATGTTCTAAACGGGCGGTTTATAGCCGGAAATATTTGTGTAATAATTGCCCAGGACCATAGAACGCATACAAGTGACCACCTGTCCTAAGAGGAATGAATAGTAGCAACAATTTTCTTTATTAATTTTTAACCGAAAAACACTAATATTAACTCACTGGACTTACCTATACTAGTAGTTCCTACTCCCACAGTCGTCTTATTCACGAATATTCTCATGAATCCATTACCTATCACTAACAGGTCTCGCTAAGTGGCTACAGTCTCTTCGAAAGTCCTGTTCTAGGTTTGTCATAGATGTCAATTTGTCAGTGTCAGTCAGCAGTGGATGGTGGCACTGCAAGTTCGTAGGCTGTTCTCATTATTTGTTTTTTTTTTTAAATTAAAAACGCAACGTTCTAGCCGCCCGTATGCCCTCGTCTTAACCACAAGTGGGCCAAACTCCGAAACAGATTAAAACTTGTGATGAATCGCTATTTTCGCTACCCATACTCCAACTTCTGGATACGAGGAATTTACTTTATGTGCGAAAATGTAAATACGTTGAGAACTTCGCATCTTGCCAAGGAAATCGCGTTCGTCGTGTGTTGACATAAACGCGACGGCTTTACTAGTGGATTATTTGAAGGATTTGCTTAATGTTATGTGTTTATTTGTATAAAGGATTAGTGAAAGCCAACGTTTGCATTTGCGTGCAAATTGCGAATTTATTCGTAGTTACATAGAGTCCTTTTCTATTGCCAAGTCCAATTGTGAGCTTAAAATTACACGGCTGACCTTTGGCTTTAAATGTGGATGGAGCAGTTAAATTAAATTTATGGCGTAATAAATTTGATTGTATTTGCAATAAAATACTAGTTTTAATTCAATTGCATCATTTCAATCAAACCTTGAATTTGAAAGAAGAAATTAATGATGCTCTTGAAATACCCTTTGTAATTAATTTGACTGTCAAAACTATACCTAGTGACCTAATAGAATTAGATAACAATTAAGACAAACTTGCACGCAATGGTCACGTGTTTTATTGTCAGGATACCTATCATAATTATGATGATGTAATACAAAATCATTTAACGTCAATATAAAAGAAATAATTTACTCCCAGTAACAAGACGTATTACAAAACAATTGATACTAAACATAAACATAATAACCTACATAATTGTTTTACCTAGCAGATTACTAGACAACGATAAGTTATATATTATAAGATAAATACCTAGAGCCTAGTCGAGATTATAACAAACATAATAAGGATTATATGCTAATGGAAGATTACTTAGCCAATGTCGGGTATGATTAATGATTCTGCTAATGTCCCGAACTTACTGGATCTAGACAAATGTCAGGCTAACGTCGGAGGTTGTGAACATTAAAGGTGTCTCGTGAAAACGATATTTCACTTCACAAAGGGACTTTGACCTGAATATCTTTTCAACGCCGCAGTACTAGTATTAAATTTGTGTCAGAACATGGCGAAGTGACTTGTGATTTTGGACACAAAAGCTGTTTAACTAGGTTTTTTCAATTGATAAATAGTAGTAATGAGGACTTGAAGATATGCAGAATGAATATAAATGATAGTGTTTCCAAGATATTGGTAGGACTCTAAAGCTTGAATGACCTGAAGGTCTTATGGCTTTAGTATTAATAAGTAGCACTTAAACATATATCACCAACATAGCAGATTTTCCGATTGCAATCCTAATCAGTGCAGCCATAAAAGCTTTCTTACTTTATACGATGTCTTTTAAACTAAAAGGCAATTTTATATGAAAAGCGTACCTAACTTTATGTTTGTAAGTTACTAGAAACTTGCCCTTCGCTTCGAAAAACATACAACTTATTAGTGAAAAAAATATCTTTTTTTACTAACAATGACTGAGGTACGAAGTGTCGTATTGATTCTATTCTATTTAAAAACTATAGGCAATCAAAGTGGCAATCTCGGAGACAGTACAAGAATACATACATAATATCGTTGGACTGAAGAGACAGTTTTTACTATTATCCACCTTTTTCGAACTCTGAGAAAATAATTATATAATAGACGTGCATATAAATGAGTCATATTTTAGTCCCGATCTTACATAAATGGAGTAATACAAGACATTAAAAGCAAAACAAAATAGTATATCGCATGTCAGTACACTGTTCTAAAAGATGGCCTTCAAGATATCTTAGAATAGCTTAAACACAACACATCAAAGAAACGCACTTATTATAAACAACTCGTTCAGTAGTTTTACAATCCTAAATGATGTTAAAATCAACAATGGATCATCAATTGGAGCATGAATCTCGGTAATGGCGGTTACAAAGACAGAACACCACTAAATTGCACGTATCACCATTAAAAATCGACAGAAATAAACGACGTACTATTTTGCTTACAATACCACATTCTTAAGAGCTTGGACGTCGGACATTAAATAGTACAAAGGGACAATACGGTGTAATTGCAAATGATTCAGTGTCTCATATACAGTGTGTCCGTTTCACTACCATTTACGTCGCCCACGTTCATAGACGGGATAAGGTGCACCGCAAATGTGATGCTAAAACATGTGAAACATGAAGAACTCAAAAAATAATCCTGATTTTTTTAATGTATGACGGACTGATAAAAGAAACAGATGGACCATCTGGTGAAAAGTGAACGGATACGAATTTTTAAGTTAGAAGAAGACTATATTGTGTTGATTTCAGACATTTGATGGTACGCTTTGAACTTCAAATGAGATAAGCTATTTTTTGAGGATACTGGAATCCGAATAGATAAATAAATACAACTAAATAAGAGAAATAACTGCTCAAAACAAGGTTGCTAGTTTTCCAGTCATAGATTTTTTGTCAATTTGAAATATTTTAAATTGAAAAATAAAAAGGTCCTTGGTAGAATTAGAGGATTGTAGTACTAAAAAGTCAATGGACAGTTATGACCATTTTAGGGCAGTCTACCTGCTAATAACAAGAGAACCAAAACTGAAACAACGTAATGGAATATTCCTGTAACATCTTCAGTTACGAAAATTGAGTACCCTGCGGGGGAACGCTAATGTGTTGTTGCTAAATTAATGCTGTTTCCGGCAATCTGCTTGCCATAAATTTAAATTTACAATGACATCATATTGATTGCAACATCTTCAGCGATACATTTTCTGAATTATCAATAACACTTTCTGAATACATTTCTTAACTATCTGTAAAGTACTTAACATGAATTTTTTTGAAAGAAACTACTTAGCAAACCAATCTTTTTTTAAAAAAAGCTTGTTATTTTTTATTTATTTGTTATTGATTTTATTGTCTTTGTTTAATACGGTACTAATTTGATTATATTTTTATGTTTCTTGGATAATTTCTCCTATTAACTTGTAGAATTCATTAAAGATTTGTTCACCAAACCTCACAAAACATTACTGCATTTTATTTACAAAATAAAAACTCTTAAATTTTGATATCCAAGTTTAAATATAATTAATTCATAATTTTTAGACAATGTTCTCGTGTTAACAAACGCTGCTATTTTTCGAGAAAAAAAATATAATTTTTGGTAGTAAGAACACTACATGAGTTTTGCCAGTAACAATCTAAATTGGAACACTGTTTCACGACAAATAAAACGTAAATGACGATGCCTGCCCAGGTCTGATATTTGCTGAAATTTGGCCTAGAAGTTTTAGGAGTCATAAAGAATCCCTTTTATTTCCTGTAACACGTAAGTAGGTAATCTGCGGCGGTCCTTATTCGGTTTTTGCTCGGTACAATCTCGATTCATATTTTCGTTTGTTTATGGCCTTAGTAACTGGCTTTTATCGGTTCACCATTCGTATTTAGTGGGCGGAATATTTATTCTCGAAATTTCTTAATCTTCATCTTTGTTTGTATTTCGAGATTCGTTATCTTATTTATTTCGAATAGTATCCAATAAATATTGAGATAAGCAAAAATTGAAATCCTTTGACCGATTATATTTGTTCCTTGAATTGGATACTTTGATTTAATTTCTGCTGAACGAAATATTTACTTTAGAATTATTTTATCAGATTTTTCGTGTTATTAATAATGTCAATTATTGCATGTTGTGTAAAGTACCTAATATATACAAAATTTATTGCAAGTATTTTCGCAAAAAAAATTGTAAAAACCTTAACCTGTGGAATTAAATCATGAAGAAGCTAGTTTAGGTTGATGTAACATTTGTTAAAGAGAAATACCTCCTGCAACTAAGTTGAGTTATCTAACGACATTATATGGATAGCAATAAATATCCTTTACTGTTATAAACCTAATACGGAACAAAATGGGTATTTACGAATGTTGCAGATTCAGACAAACCCGGAAGTGGCTATAAAAATATTAAATTGAGTCAAAGAACGTCAACCAAAAGCAATAAGATATATCAGACCATAAATCTTTTACTACAGATAAACGTATACTTTGATAGGAATAATTGTGCTCTTAGCTGTTACAGAGGAACAGAATTGCTATTACTATCATTTCAATGCTCAATAGCAACTTGGCTCATGGAATAATCGTTCGTTATAAAGCGCGTGCTGTAAAATTTGCCGATTGATGATAACCTTGTTGTATCATTTGTGTAATAAAGGAAATAATGGAGTTGACTAGGAAATGTACTATAATACATTATTGACATCATTTTTGATTGATTATGGATTACTGAAGTAGGTACTAAATGTTGAATTCACTTTGTCTTATTGTGGTAATATGTCGAAAACTGCTTACATAAGAATATAATAAGTTACCTTAGAAATTCAGTAGTCAGATTTTTCTCTGATTTTATAAGCATTTTTTTACATCGTGTATGTATCAATATCAATGTATGGTCATTTATATGGCATGCGTATTGCCTTAGTGTCTAGACAGATTTAAATTTTTAACATTAGAGGTGTCTTTGGATTTCTCTCTAATGTAGGAGTGACGTAAAATGTATTTTTTTACTACAGAAAATAAGCTGTGGGTTGATTGTTAGCTAACAATTGTAAGACATAAAAAATTTAATTACATAAAATATCATTACAGACTACTATCAAGTTTGTACTAATGTTGAAAACAACAATATTTAATCGCAAAATACAAATGGTAATAACAATGTAACATCTCCAAACATGGAACACTATAATAAATACGAGACTTAGTGCACTTTACATCAAAACTGTTTCAATACTCAAAATATAGTACCAAATAAATACAGGCTATTGTAATAAGGCGGTGCTTTCCCATGATTGTGCCACCGCTGAAGTTGTTTATGCCTTACGATGTGTACGACTTGCATAGTAAAGTTAGTACGATATTTAAGGTAAAAATTATTTAATTTGTTTTATGTTTATGAACACACTGGAGTACATTTAATTATATGGCAAACCTATATAGATTCGTGATGTTGTACTGCAATATATTAATGACTATGTCGAAAGTGTGCAAGTATGTTTTTGTAAATTTTAAAATTTTATGTCATTTAAATTTGTAGGAAATTTTCTACAGTAGATATTAATAACTAAAAAGAATCTGTAAATAGAATAGGTATTTTCATTTAAACTGCTCAGAAAAACGTTACTTTAACTACCGCTGTAAAAAACATCGTCATATTCATAAACACGATGTTTACGTCGTGTCGTTAATAGTAAAATTGATAGGCCTCTTGTACACACACGTTTTTTCGGCGTAAAAATCCACGGTGAATTCGCCGTGCGTAGGCGCGGTCGTCAGTATTGTATGGATTGCTATGAGAGCTTGTACACGGACGCGGCAGAGTTACGGCACGGCGGCGCCGCCGTGTGCACCGTGCGTCCCCCTCGGCGCGCCGTGTCTACGCACGGCGAGATTTGTACCAGTGTTGTATGGCAATGTTCGTGAGCGTTTCCACGACGCCGGACGTTTTCACGGTTTAGTGACAGTCTGTTTAGGTTTTAACTGAGATGAATATAAATAAATATTGTCTCGACCGGTAGCTTTGCCGGGCTATGTACATGCTCGTACGTTTTTTCTACCGCACGGCAAACACGCCGCACGGTCAAGAAAACGTGCCATGTACAAGGGCTCTCAAGGTTGGCCCACACACATTCAGTTAAATACCTTATTTATAACCCACTTGTGCTGACCTTTAATAGGACCGTGGCTTAGAAATGCATCTAACTTCGGTATCTATTTCTATGAATTAAATGAAACCATTCGTAATAAATGAATGTTAGATATTACATTAAGTGATTGAAGATGTTTTAAGGTACCCCATAATTAAACCTAGGCTCCCTTATAAGTATCATTTATGAAGCAATGCGTATTTACTTCTAAATATTCAGTTTGCTTCGTGGAACGGTAAAATAACAACGGCCATATACAGATACATACGCTCGAAAATCGACCTTCCGAGCGCGATCACATAAAAGGACGAATAACATTATTTAAAAACTTCTTCATTTTATTGATACTTTTTCTGTAACTTGTACCTATGTCATCTATAACCTTTTATTGCTTATCGCGTGGCTCGGACCGCTCCAAGGATTAACCTCAATAGCTCTTCTATAAACCATTTATGCCTTACAGCGCTATTCCTGCTAAATAAACTAGGGTAACTGGCACAAAGTGATCCTAACGTGGCTTCCCAAACGGAAAGCTCTTAGCCTTACAGTCAGGCTCGATGGTTCGTTTGAGTTAAGGAAGTTTTCAGTATATCGTATAAGTTCAACGTCCATTATGTACTCGTATTACACATTTTTGAGTCGTATTAGAAGTAGCTTTTTGATAAACATTTTTTTTATTTGTTGATATAATTATTTTTAAAATTTTACCGTTAATTAGCAAGTATTTTATAATTATAAGATATCTAAAACCCAATGGGCACCTTAGAATAACGTATAAAAACGTGTCTAACCTATAGTTAAAAACCAATCTACCTATTCAGCTACACTACAATTTGAGCTGTAATAGATGGAAGTTTTTGAAGATGAGTTTTTGCTTACTGTACTACCTATAAAATATTGAAAATAATATGTCTAACTTCTTAGTTATAGATTTTTAAAAGTAAGGCAGTTACATTGCAGTAATTGAATACAAGAATTTGATTACAACCCACATAATATACACGTAGGGCAACGTCTCGCGAGAGGCACTCGGATAGCCATTTTACGACTCACCAAAACGAACTGTTACCTGCCATTTAAAAGTAATAAAACCTCTTTTTAAGACTCACACTCTAAATATTGAGCGCGTGAAAATATGTACTTTTAATAGCCAGAATTCTCAACACACAAGTGACCGCAGGCGACTTAACCGTTAAATGGAGGCATGGGTTAAAAGTACCCACTTAGAAGTTTTATTATTTTAGTATAAGGACCTCCAGACGTCTTGAATCTCTGTCAACCTGCTCTGTATATGTGACTTACTGGTTAATAATGAATAAAGCTATGAAGCTAGGATACCTTTGATGGAAGCTTCTATTTCTATACCTTAGAATTATCTTTTAAAAAATTGCTCAATCCTAGGTATTCTTTTTATCATCATCATAGCGAAGAAGTAACAAAAAAAAATGCACAGTGACCTATATTAAAGTTAGCTGTACCTACCCTATTATTAATTCAAACAATATTAATCAAGAATTAGACTTAATAAAAATTCTTATAACAGATAATTTTTGTAACAGAACTTCTACTGAAAAGTGATAAAGATAAAAGTAAACATTAGTTATGGGCCTATTAGACCCATGATATGCACTTAAGGATTAAATTATAACCGGGACCTTTTTAGATCTTCACCAAATTACTTCATAAAGTGAAGTAGTTTAATCAACACGAGTGATGTTTTCACTTTGTAATGATCATTTTTAATTATGCTTCATTGGCAAAACTTACGTTGAAAAAATATGAGATAAAAGCAAAAGTAAGGCAAGCAAAAAATAACTAACCTCTACTGCTACGCTAATTTAGCCGTATAAATTTTATAGTTTTGCTGCCTTAGAATTTTAATTAGGATTCTGTTCTGATAAAAATCGGATCGAATCTTCGGTTCAATTGTCTTTGTTATAAATAAAATTGTTTCATCAAGACCAATGATAATTTCAATTATCAAAAAGTCTCATGCAGTGAGTAATTTCTTTAACTGCCTTTATGATTTGTTTTTCAAGTTAATGACATAAAATTAAAGCAATTGATACGGCACATGCAATGGAATCTTAAGATAACTCGAGAAATTCATCGTACCTATACAAGACACGATAGAAATTTCGGGATCGTTCCAAAACAAAAGCATTCCTGATCGGCCTACGGTTATAGCCTGTGACCGCCAGGGGGCGCCTTTCGTATCAAACTCTCACTCACGGTGATGTGGCACGACCGATTTAATTGTTCTATGATAGCACACTAATGCACCTGTCAAGGCAACAAAGAAGCCCAGATAAGTCTAAAATTGAGCTACGATCGGTTTTTGTACCGTCCAATGTAAATGTTTATACTTTCTTGCCCATGATATCAATCTCTATCTGACATGAGACATGCCACTCATTTGTCATACCATGAATAAGGTTTCTAAGCATTTATTCTAAGCTGCCGTAATCGATTTGTGATGTGAGGTTATGTAATCGAACGGTACGTTTTTGTAGGTGAATAATTCACTGTATGTACAGTTAAATTTTTGATAGAGATGGATCTAGCTTTTTATAATGATTGCTGGTAAAAGAGCATAGGTCAACTGATGGGTATTGGAATCTACCACCCAGCATGGAAGTGCCACAGGCATTAAACCCATGTCAAAAAGGACAAGGTCAATAAACCCTGTACTAATCTTTAATGGACACTTTATCCTTTTAATCTCGTCAGGTTATTATTAGCACCCAAGCCCAAAGGCAAACTTAGATTTTCCAGATATTTTTTGTAATTTATTTTATTCTGTGATCCAAAGTTACTTGTATAAAAAAAAGTTTGTATTTTTTCATAGGCGTTAGTTCCTAAAACGAAATAATTTCGACTTTGATGTTAACACAGCAATACCAGTACCTACTAGAAGAACCTTCTAAAACCAATAAATCAAGTCTTGTCTCAAATTTAATTGTCTCATGCTATAAATCCAGAAATTTGTCAACAGTAGAACTCTGACATTAAAAAGATGAAACTCGTTGGTGCGCGGAAAATTTATGCGTCCACGGACTATCAGATATTGCTAGTATTATAATATTATTAATAGCTTGGCACCAGATACGATTTTCGCTTACCGATAGCAAGCAACGCTTACATTTTACCGGGTGCACGTAACGAAGTGGTCCTAGTCTTACAATGGTATCTCCAAGACTAAAAACCAGTTGTGATGCTTTATCAGATTCTATAGCCAGGGTGGCATTAAAATGTCGGCTTGGTTCTGCTTTGTTTATTAAATTATGTCCACCGTGCCTATAAATATCGTAGCGAGACGCGTTCATTTAGTAAAATACTGATCTGAGTGTCGATACTGTATGAATTATGTCGTGTCCTTAAGAATATCGTCTTAAGCGGTATGAAAAAGGTTAAGGGGAGAAAAATGAATGGTTATCTTGATCGCGGGAAGGTGCTGTGGTTTCACGAACGCTGCTTCAGTTTAATAAGCTTAGACACACGAGTCGTTTACGTTGATTTAAAGCGAAAAGCGCTAACATGTAAATTTCCTGTGCGTATATCTTGGAGTGGTTGATGAATAATATTGCGCTTTTTATAATTTTATGTACTTAGTAGCTGAGTTGTTTATTATTAAGATACTCATATTCCTGCTCCAATCTTTTTAAAAATGATTTATTTTTGAAGTCCAAATTTTATTACAATCAAACATTATTCTTATTCAATTCTTTATAAACCTTTCTAATATTATCCTCGTGGTATAAGCTTAAAAAATACCAACCTATTAGGCTAATGGAAATAATTTTAATAAAAGTAAAGGTATCTTCAACTGCTGACTTACGACATAAATTACGGCATAGCCATTTCCACAGATAATACGATTAGGTAATTGAATAAAAAACAAGCGAAAAAGGTACCGAAAACGTATAAAAGTGGTAAAGAGGGGAAGTTAAGATGTAATGACGTAGATAGCTTTAACCAATTACCGGAGAAATGCTGCATCGCCGGTACAAATGGACTCTGGCAAATATTACCTGAATACATCTGAATATTGTGAGGTACAAACTCGATTTTACTTTCATTTGCTTTTTATGGAAATTAGAAAACAAACCATTTGGGGGAAAATAAGCAATCTGCAAATAAATGTCTTTTTGATAGTAAGGGCTTATGATGCTGTTTTTATAATTTGCTTTTCCAAGGAAATCTTTTTTGGTAGTACCTAATAGGTCAGTATAAAAATAAGAAAAAATAAAGATGATTGAAAGAAAAAAATGCTCTCAACAGGCACATCATGGCACCATCATTTCATAAAATACTATCGTAACACAGAAAAGAGCGTTTTTGTTTCCTTATAGATTACCTTATTTACGTACTTTATTACCTAAAGTATGTAATCGTAAACATATTTACGTGAATTAACATTATGGGCTACAATAATATACGTCTAAGGTCGCTCAAGTCCGTAAACTGGGTTTGTAATTACATTTATCGTAAATACTGCCTACGATATACAAATCTGCCTTATATATTGGAACCAGACTTAGCAAGTGCGAAAGTAAACAGAGTTTAACCTCGTTACGAATATCTCTCGGGACATGTCACTCTTGTAAATGGATTGAATTTTTGTGGACCTAAATATAGGTTTAAGGGACAAGTAATTTGACAGCAGGTAACTTAGGAAATTGTTATACTAGAAACTTTGAAGCGACGGGAAAATATTAGAGATATAATTAGTAAACATACATATTTTTTATCCAAAATAAGGTACTAAGTTGTTACTTAGTACATGCTCGTAGAGGAAGAATAATAAGGTGTCACGTCATAAAATCAAGTTTCCAACTACCACTTATTATGTCGAACTATAGTCTCTGTCAAAGGTACCCTACGTTTGACCTGGATGCGTGACGTAGGTATATGTAATTCTGTATGTATCTCTTACAAATCAAGGTAGGTAATATTTTATATTTTTATATTATCTAAATGCTCTCTCACATTTCGCTTATTTCTTATAACAAATCTTTATGAAAAATGAAGTATTTCTTTTTTATTGTTCGTCACACTTTGAACCAAATCCAAGTATGTGTAAGCGTTTATTTATATTTAATACAATGTCGATACCTAAGAAATGAGATGTAAAAACAGCGTAGGACGCATAAAGAGGCGTTATACAAAAGTAAATACCTTTACAAAATAAACTACGAAAACAACTACAGGTAAAGTCCTTAAGTAGCGTTCATTAAGGATCTAAAAGATCTTAAACAGCCGAAAGAATGTCGTCACCTACCGAACACGCAAATAAACTGTAAGTAAATACAATTAGTGTGGTAATAAAAACAGTGATTTGTTTGAACAAGTAGGTGGTACAAACGTTCACGCGATCTCGCGACAATTCGTGGTATGACATTTGGATGTAAAGTAATCGTGAAATGATTATATCGGTAGGTATATACCTTAATCTCGCATGGGCACAAATAAAATCTAGTATGTACCTCACTAAATTCAGATGTATTTAATTATATTTGCAATTTGTAGCATCGAGGCAACATTTCTCTGGTAAGACTACATCGACATTTACTAAGAGAGATCGTAGTTAAGATAAAATTTTGTTTGTACCTTACAAAATTCAGATGTATTTAAGTAAAATTTGCAATTGGTAGCATCGAGGCAATATTTCTCCGGTAAGACTACAAGTTAATATGAGGGATCGTAGTTAAGAATTAAATCATTACTACAAGAAAATACCTCATAATGTTTGAATAAGGACCATTCCCTCGCACTTTTCTTAAACTTAATCCTAGTTTAATCGCTAAGAAAAGTACGCAAAAAGGAAGGTACGAAAAAATTAGGTAAAGGCAACAAACAAACGTATCCCTTAACATTTAAAGAAACTTTTATTAAATCACAAGCAAAACCTCACGTAAAACAGAGTTTAAAGAAACAAAGTCATTAAAAACGAATCGTATCGTTTGTACACGCAATTAATTGACACGCATGTAGAGCTACAATCGAGTAATTAACATCGGCGTGGGACGGGTCTGATTCAGTGCTACCGATCGATAGGATGAATTGTTAATCTTGTATAGATAGGAAACGTATATCTATCTTTGGATAAGGAAATAATGAGAACATAAATCTGTAAGGATCGAGTTTACATGAAGTATCTTGTTATGGATCTCGCCCACGTTAGATGGCGAAGTTTAGGAAATTATGAATCGGAGTAAGGTTTGTTTTTTATTTTTGTAAGTTAATGCTTGACTACTAATCCTATTGGTGGTAAGTGGTTGTTTGGTGGTTAAGCGGACTAATTTAGGCAAGTTACATTTTCCTTTAAGACAAGGTACTCATAATTCTGTATATTTACGTTTCTTTAACACGCTCTACAGCCTAAATAGCTTGTCGGATTTATAGCATGCCAATGAGGTATCATTGGATTTGTATCCATTTTAAAAGTGACATAGACTGTAATATTTTATTTCCAATTTATTTCTAGCAATCGAGTTTTTATTAATGACAACTAATTTCGGTTATTACGGCAATAAACTGATGTCAATCAACAAAAAACAAGAAATATATCGTTAGGGAATATAAAAAAATCTCTAGTGTACGAAGTGCTTTCAACGCTGTCTGTCGAACAGTGGCCCTAGTTGTAAGTGTCGCCGCTAGGTGGCCTGAGTGTATTCGTTGGAAGTATATTTGCATCTCTATATGAATGTTAAGTAGAGGGAAGTAACTTCTACTAAAAATAGATTGTTGTAATTTTTTACAAGTGACAGTAATTAATACTTAATACATCTATAGTTCTTTAAGATCATTATAAAAAAATATTGTGAGAATTAGAAGTTTGTGACGACATTAATTTTGTAAGATATTTCATCTTTTTATATTTTAATTGGTTTACCATAGATTTTCAACACAAGTTTTCCTGAAACTTACTTATAAAGAAAGATAATAAAATGTATGCCTACCTGTTTATTTCATCCACATCTATAAAAATAAATCTCTTTCAATTTGACAACAGCTAAATATCCAACAATAGGTCAATCTCCAGACAAATTTCGTAGTAGTTTGGAAACGATGGCTTTAGTATAACATGACAAGTAAGTACAATCGTTCAAACATTCAATTTGAGTAAAATAGAGTTGAATAATGGGCGCCGATACCGGGGTGGGTCGGAATTAATTAAATAATTATGACATATTGTGTGATCGTTTTAATAAAGGGTGTAAGATAAGGTATTATATAGAGCGCGCACGTGGGTCATTCTAACTAATTTATAAGCATTGATACGTGTCCTTTAATGCTCATTAACTAATGGTACCTACCTACGTCAGGAGTCATTTGATGATTACGTGACGTAAGGTTAAGTTACGATACGTTACGTTATGTAACGTGACGTAATATTACGTTATGTAACGTGACGTAATGTTACGTTATGTAACGTGACGTCATGTTACGTTACGTAACGTGATGTAATGTTACGTTGTGTGACGCGACGTAATGTTACGTTATGTAACGCGACGTAATGTTACATTATGTAACGCGACGTAATGGTACATTATGTAGCGTGACGTAATATTACAATATGAAAAGTAAGCAAATTAATTGATGTAGGTACCTAGTTATTATTATGCCTAACTCCACGCAGGAATTCCCTGTTACGTAGGTACCATGGATAACACAGAATGAACACAGACATACAAACGATAACAGAATTTAAAATGTAGTTATTATGAATTCTGCCTCGTTGGGAATCGAACCTAGTACTTTAAACGTCGGTATAGCATAGCACTATTGTGCCATTTAAGTTATGGTATATATAAGACCAGACAAAAATAAATTTAAATATGATGACTATGCAATATCTACACACCTTTATGCAAATAACTGTAAAGGAAACAAACCCACTCAATTCACTGAGCTCTCAGGGGGATGGCAATTGCAATAAAAATAATTGCAGCCCATTCCAGTGTTTTTGTCCTGACCTCATGCAGTCACAATGCCCTAATTTACATTTTAATTACACTGGTATCGAATACGAATTCAATGCGCTTTTAAAGCCACATAAGACGCATCAGTTTCAGCCTGTCTCATCAACGGATATAAGCGATAAGCTATAGAGTGTAAGAAGAAATATTTAATGACTCATTACATTCATACCTCTATTAATAAATTAAGTGCATATTATAAAACTACGATAATGTTGCTTGCAACTTATGCTAAATTACGTAATTTGTATATTAATTCAAATTGACTATGAATGAATAATCAGAATTGCAACTTTCACAAGTGTATTTCCAAACAATATTTTTGTAAAATGCAGTTCTTTTAATAGCAGATACTGAACATTTATGTTGAAACGTATACATATTTGTATACACAGCATTTTTTATCCCTATTAGAATTAAAAGTAAACTCGATTACATTAAGCATAGGATCAACGCGCGCCTTACCTTTCATTTTAAATCTATTTTTGAAATATCTTCTCGTTACTAGCATACAGCGAGACAAGTACTGCCTGGCTGTGTCCTTTCGTCGAAAGCTTGCTAATGTCTTGATTATTATAAGACCTGGTTTAATATGGTTCGGTAAAGCGTAAATATTTTCTTAATGCGCCCACGAAACCAATAAGAATGTTCAACAGTTCAATAAGGAAGCCGATTTACAACCGCGAAATGTTTATGTGCCATTAAATAGGCAGGTAGATATATTGATTTTTTTAAATGTAAAATTTAATTTTCTTTTTTTCTTTCTTGTTTGGCATGGCATTTCTTTAGTTTCAGCTAACTGCGTAACGAGACTAATGTTATTTTTCCTTGACTGGCGACGCTTTCTGAGGATTTCCAATGGGGATTTTCGTAACTTAAATTAGATGTAATTTTATTATAACCAGTATTGACTAGTCGCACGAAGCAGTCTGACGCCATATCCACATGTCGACGAAGCTTCATGAAGTAGCCGCATGTTATCACAAACAAACAACATTCTCTAAGTACATCTATTAGGAAAATTATAAATGTTTTAATCTTATAACGAAAGTGTTCAAAACACTCATTACTATGGACTACACGTTGATTACCACCGTCGTCTTGTGACGGATTACTTCCTTTCTCAAAACATACAATAAAAATGTTTTTGTTGGAACAAAACCAACTCTATTTACTGGGGATAAGGAATACATGTTTTTAAATGAGGCCGTTTAGGTTAATGTAGGCACACGTTCAGATTTATAACACAAAATACAAAACATTACCATTCCATTCACGTCAAGACTCTGATACGAGAACACGTGCTTGAAGGAGACTTGGGTGTTTTAAAATAAAGGCTTACAGAGCTGATCGATCCTTAAAAGTAATATCCTTTTTAGAAGACAACGAAGGCACCAAGGTTACATAGGTACCTATCTAAAAATTTTTAGGTCGTATTATATTTTTAAGTATAAAAAAGTGAAGTTGATTTTCTGAACGTAACAGGTAATTATTACAAACTCAAACACGGTATTTGACACAAACATTTTATAAAGCATAACTGACCACACGCTACTAAGCATCTATAAAGTGTTAAATCTAATATTAAACCAACTTTAACTATAAACGATGATCAAGTGCTTTTCAAAACAAGAATTTGAAGAATTTCTAAAATCACAGCACAAAATGTAGGTTAGGAGCTGCTAAACGGAGCCTTTAGAATTCAACACAGTACAGCTAATTCGCTATTTAGAATTTATTGAATCCCCGTTCAAATAGTGTTCACAAAAGCGACTTCAACACAATTGTGCGTAGCAAACAACCTCCGCGAATAATGTCTATTGTATCCGAATTATTGTACTCATTTGCTTTTAGTACCTACCTGATTGACTTACTATTTGCACGAGTGGGATTGCTTTATTGAGTCCGTCAATATGTCTTAATTGCTGAATAACCAACTAGGTTTGCTCGGATTGGTGTACACATGACACATTATGCAGTTAATGTTGTGTTTACATCGCCTTGTTTGTAACCATCAATCTATCAACCTTAACAAGCCTTGTGCTGGATAAGCTTACCATAATTAGCATTGGAAGTACTTATGTGAAAACATTTTAGTTTTGACAATAGAAGTTGTCAAGGGTAGTGTTATGTGTACACTCCATAATGATCTGGAATTGTGTTTAGTGATATTTTCTTTTCTTTCATTTCCATGTATTAATGTATCAAATAATATGCTAGTTTGGTATTAGAAAGAACTGAGCTTTCAACCACACAGTTAAGTTATGCCGATATAAGTTCCTTTATCTGAATACTACTAACAGAATAAGACAATTTATTCGCCCAAAGTGTGATTCACGAACCTTCTAAGGACACATTTCTTCGTGACAATATTGCTGCATTTTTTAAACAAGATGATATATGCTTCCCAGATAAAGGGAGAATGCCGGTCGATTCGTATCTAACAAAAAGGTGGACGAAAATAAATAAAAAAAATTCCCTTTGTTCTTTGTCGCCCCACTCATATGCAAATGCGGTGACCCCGCCTGATTTAGAGCTTGCATTACAGATTCACGAAACTGTTGGTGACTGCGTTGCTTTATATGCAGGTAACACGAAGGTCGACCAATTTTCTGTTATTTTGTCTACATTTTTTTTTAAGACTTGTAGCCTCTCAAAGTCTCAACCACCAGATTATTAAAGGCTGTCACGTAGTAATGTATTGAAATACAGTGGCCTCAACCCATAACTGGCTCACTCATGAGCACTGTTCTTTCCTTATAATTGAGAAGGCATAGAGGATTGTCCACCACGCTGCTCTAGTGCGGATTGGCAAAGGTGTCAATGGCCAGCCCAAATAAAAATTGTACTTATTAAAGTCCTGTTGTTACTTGCAAAATATTTATAAAATCCTATTACTGCCAGAAAATGTTAACTTGTAGCTATTGATACATTTTTATAATCGTTTTCAAAACAGTATCTGAAAGGTAAGTATAAAATAAAAAATAGGTATGTTGTTATACTTGTAAACGTTATCATCGCTCTTACTTCTACTAAAGTTACCATAGCCTTATGATCATCATTAAGGCGGGCTATTGCACTCCGCAACTAGTAACTTGCAACTCAAATTTCTGTATGGTGTACATTAAGTGTATCTAGTGAATAATAAACTTTACTAACAGTGTTACGCTCGTGATCTGGTGCACTTTGCCACTTCCCAAGTTCTATCCTTCCGTAATTTAGCGATACATCAACAGTCGGGGTGAACACCACGATTTATAGCGTAAGATATCGCGACAAATCATGTGACTGAGAGCGCATTGTTTCGGCTTATCGCAGTTACTTAGAGTACACCGTAGAATTGATTATTGTAGCGGAATAGTTTGAAATGTAACTACGATTTGTCTAGTAATGTATTTGGCTGGATGATAACTTTAAAGGGTTGAGTGCTGTTACAAAAGATATAGAAGTAATCAATAATGTTTGACCTTTAAACGATAAGCACTAGAAAGTTTTCAGAGAATGTTGAAAAGTTTAAAATATCTCTAACAACTGCGATTTTAGTTGATTAATTATAAGATTCAAGACTATCTATAAACTTTAAACAACTTCAAGATATAATACTTTGTTAGAAGTTACTTCAAGACTATTAAACAATTTCACTTAAATTTTAAACTTTGATTGCGTTATTAACTAACGCTAGTATCAGATTGCTAAAAACCGTTTAAATGATAGTAAAATCAATTCCAACAAAAGAGAATTCAGCTGTTGCATAACAAACCAACTCAGGCATCACGCAATTCTTGGTATTGTTTTACTTATCAACTTGGCAGCGATGTTAAATTACTAACTGTTGCCGTGATTTATTGTTATTTATTGTTTTATAGCCAGACATTTCAGACCGTACCTTTTATTAAGAAAGCCAAGGTAGCATGAAATAATAGAAAACTATAAACAGTTAAAAAGCTGTTTTGCATTGCAAAGTTAAATAGGGACTTTAAATACTTGGGCATATGGTACAATTCTACTCAAAATCTAGAACCAGAAGAAATTATAGTTGATCTGCTTGGTGGTAAAAGTTCTGTGCCTCGGAGGGCACATTAACCTGTCTGCTATTAGCATACAACTAACTTACTAATTGCACAACAATATAAACAAATACTATGAAAGCTCGATACGATAATGACTATATGCGTGAAATATAAGTCTCAGTTTTCTTTACGGGACATAATCTGATGGCTAACAAATTGCGTCATAGCCATTATAATGTGATGTGACCTGGATACCGTTGATAGCGCAGTAATGCACTGCATAATGATGCGATCGTGACGTCATTAGGTATCGTAATGAGATGGGTGCTATGACGTTATTGCTGCGTAAACTGGATAGAGAAAATTTCTAATAGGGCAGTATGAAATAAAGTGGAAAAATATCAGAACTTCACTGTTCCTTGATGGCTTCCATATCAGAATGAGTATTTATTCATAAAGGGTTACTTTTTTTAAGTCAATCCTGTATTTCAAATGCATTGTAAACATATTTTTTAACTTTAATTAGTCGACGAAAAGACAAATAAGAAACTTTTTTAAAAATGGCGATTTTTATTTTTACAACATTTAAATGTAATATATTACCTACAAAATTACAACATTAGATTTAATGCACAACTATAATACGTAGGTTGTTGTTGAATGAATCAACTAACTTTCTAAAACATTGCAATAATTAAAAAAAGCAAACAAAACGTTACAAAATGAAACATCGACTTCACTTGTTCCCAGGTTGTTTGTTTTCAACATTGATTTATTATTGAAACGGATAAGTACAAGCAAGTTGGAGCGATAAAAGATGAACCGATGAGAGATTAATATTATTTTCCAAGGGCTATCAAGAACATTATGTCGGCGAATGATTGTGTTGACAAATGATCCGGGGATGCATGTTGTGACGTTGGCATTTCTTGGAATTGCGTGTTAATAGCAAAAACTATAAGCCGTGACTACATTCTGTAATATCAATACATTACTAGATGAAGGATGCGAATCTCTGTACAGTTTTAAGAATAATTCATAGGGATATCGAAAAAATCCACAGTAAAATTTTTAACATCATTTATTATTGTCATATTTGGATAGAACAACTCCTCAAAGGTAGCACCAGTAAAATCGTTTGCTGAATGTTTCTAACACACAATGGGAAATACGCCTACAGTTACTTATCTCAATTAATTACTTAGAATCGACACAAGTCACTGGACTATGAAGGTTTCATTGAAATTTTGGTGTAATTTCTGTCTACCGCTACCAACTTATAGGGACTCCGTTAGAATTTATTGAAACCATAACAAGTTTTTTTAATAAAAACATTTACCCAAATAAAATAACCACAAATCCTCAAGCGGCTGCCAGTAATAGGTATAACAAATTAGGGTTACTGTCCCAAATGTGGACAACGCGACCGCTATTGTACTCTAACCCCTGTGCTCGGTAATTATGTTTTTGTTTGCCGCTTTACTGGCGAGTGCCTCTTCAATATCACAATTTAATAAAATTCAGTAGACTCAGTCTTTATCGATTTTTTTATTATTTTTTTTAATACTATGTATCCATCGTAAAGAATTTTAAAATATTATGCATTGTTTTTTTTCATTTTTAATAATATTATATAGTAATCGTGACATAATTATAACATGACTACATAGAAGTATATTAAAAGGACAGGTTTGTAGAAAATTATTGAATAAAACTTAATTCATTCCAAACCAAATAATAACACCACAACGGCAAACAATTGAGGCACTAAATATTGGCAATCTATGCTAAACCGCCCTCGTCATGTCGCCCATATGCCAGGACAGTGACAATGGAATTAGTCGTCATTCAAAGTACCATAGTAAATTTGCAGCATATCTGGATAACGTGTAGCAAGTACACTTGTCTGATAGGGGTGACATTTTGAGCCCTGCCGATACCGCCATTATGTGACAACACGAGCAAGGGGCGTACGACACAATGGACGATCATTGGTACCGTTACCTCACTCATGTCATAAACACTTTTGGAATCGTAATGAATACCAAATTCGAATAGGGTATTCTGAAACTTGAATAGATTGATTCAATACACGTATTACACGGTAAAATCACATTTTCTCAGAGATTATTTTTCCATAATAAAACTTCGAGTCCCTACGCATTTTCTGAAATCGGTTTAGAATTTTTTTTCGCGTTACTTGGAATCTCAGCACAATATTGCGATTTCTATTTACCCGCAAGTAGGTATGTACCTATTGTGAATATAGGTATTTCAATATTTTTTCCATTAAGATATTACGACGTATCCAAATATCAGATATTCGTTTTAGCATTCAAAGAGAGAGAAATAAATTCAGCCGCAAGCGCGGCTCGAAATATTCAATGAAGAGATTTTATGAAGAAAAAAAATCTCATTTGCATCTCAAAAGAGATGCGAGTTAATAGTAGCGTTTCGTATGCGAAGCACGTCATTTACCATTCGTCGGTTTTCAACCCTTACACGACACTTCAAAGTTAGGCTTTCGACACATTAGAAGGACTAATTGAGTCAATGAAACAGTATCTTATCCTTAGCGACCTATTGTCCTTTAAGACAAAGGCGTTCACTAATTAGGGTCCACACCCGACCTTCGTGGCGATGGCCGAATTTGCTCTAAGTTTTGGATACGAAGTTTCTTATAGACATCCATCAAGTATAATTATTACAGCCTCAGGAATGGGTATTATCTTTGTCTATTAATTAATGTATTTAGATTAACATGACGGTTTTATTTAAATGTTTAATAGGAGAGAGAGAGTGAGTCAAGGAGTATTTAAAAAATAATTATTTTTATAGCAATATCACAATAGATAAATCGAAACCGCACATTTTACAAAAAATTCTCACACTACGATGTTCCCTTCACTACAAATACCATTATGCGCTGATTTAAAAACAGACTCACGCCCGGCATAGAAGAAATACTTTTAACTGTCCATGATTGTATGAATATAGCGCTTCAAGTTGCTTATGTATGGTAGTTGAACTGCTTGAATCTGCCAAAGCCAATTGGTTCAAGCTGCTCGTGTATGAACTGTTTAAGAGATCATGCATACGTAATACGCCTAAAATTAGTTCAAAGGGATCAAACTTGTTGCTAAAGTGTAAGTGACCAAAGTAGGGCATTTTGAAAAACATGATATAGGTTCAGGCACTTTTAATATTATATGACAAGGGTCCTGTATATGTGATAATGATATAATTCAATCACTGTCATGATTATAAGATAATGATATTTAGATCTATATCGGTTTCAATAGTAGCTCCACTAATAAGTAGTAGTACAATAGTACTAAGCATACTTTTACGTAATATAACTCATTTCACGTAGAATTAGTAAGACTCTGTGAAATATTTTATAGGTATGCTACAAAAAACAGATCAGAAAAGAATATAAAGACTTATGAGAATTTCAATTTACTTGGATCAATAAAAATTGTTCGTGCAGAAACGCTTACAAACTCCAATAACGTTACAGGTGCCAAAGAGATTAATTAAATTCGAAGTTTCTAACTGTAATAAGCGTCTTATTATATCTTTAATTAATGTCGTAATGGTAACGGTATTTATATCTAACATATTAATACAGTAATTGGAAATTATATTGACTCCATGAACTCATCAAACATTAAATTTCATAATATTGGTGTATCGTGTCCTCCGGAGTACAAAAGCACTCAAAGAATGACCATACTACAAATTACGTAATCCTGTCAATCCGTAATGATTATTTACATAAATCGTCATTTGGTTATCGGTGCATATAAATGATGTTTTTATACCATAATTATAATATAGGTACAAAGAAAATATTTGAAAGTAGGTATTATATTCACAGAAAAGATAAGCAACAATCTTGAAGACGTTAGCATAGATTCTTTTTCAACATGAAAGCCAGAATAGGAATCGATGTACCAAGATAACGAAGAAACAGAGATAATAAAACGGAATGGTGTCGATGTTGTCTTACATCTAGATTGAAAATATTTGTTTCCTGTTATTTCAGATCTGATATAGGTTTTTATAAAAATACAACTGGTTATGTAAGTTGAATCTTGATTATCGTGCTAGTCCAGCGTATTAGATAACAATGACTTTGTCGGAGCTTTATTTTGTAAGCTACTCAAATATTATGTCACTTTCAATAAAATTGGAGATGAGTATTTGCTTCTTGAATGTGGGTTATAGGAGATTTATACCTTTTAGAAGGAAAATAGTTTTATGCTCCAATCAAAACTCAGTGTGAGTCTGTGTGTGTGAGACAGAGAGATAGAGAGAGAATATAAGACCTGATGAGTACAGAAAAGGCTATTGTGAAAACCCATTGACGTGAATTGTAATTACAGGAACCGGAACGTATTCCTAAAAAATGAGAACGATGACAGTTTGGCCACGAATAAAGGCGTTTGAATTATGCATGTGCAGTTTCCAATGAATACACGGAGCGTAAACCTACTCTATAATTACGCAACATCGCCTGGCGATAGGATCGGAGGCTATATCGAACGATCGTTCGTACGATCCGAGATCGGATTCCAACAAGCGCGACCAATTTTATTCACGAAACATTTAGCTTTAGATAAAATCTTACGGCCCGCTCCATAATGGCCTTAGCTGATTTTAAAACAATAAAATGCAAAGCCTGTCCAATGAGTGCGATTGTTAGTGTGAATCAGATAAGTAGACTAGATATTGAAAACGATGGGATATTGCTGGGGCGCTGCTTTTATTTTCAAATTATGCAGCCGTTGTACGCCCATAGACGTGATGACTGTTGCCGGTCCTAATTTGGGCATCCGTATAGAATTTAGTGGATGCTAAATCTTTACGAGAGCAGCCGTTTCCTCATTATCAGCTTCTTCTGTCAATTCAATGATATTTATCTTTGATTCATTAGATTGTTAAATTGATTTTCACATTTTAACACTGTGTGTAATTATACTAAGTTATTGTTGCATAATTCTAAGGTAAGTTATCATTCACCAGACTAATAATGTAATTGTTATCAGTCTGGTGAAGGATAACATCCTAACTGTGACACTTAAAAGTCACAAAAATAAGAAACTTGCCAATCGGAACTCGACTACAGTACCGGAACAGTAGTATAAACTCAATGCAAGAGAGAGACTTAAAACCAACAATATAATTATTATGGGTGAACAAAGAACAGATTCAATTAATATAACTGTTCTATACCTATAAATAAACAAAAATCAATATTTTAAATTTTCGTAAACATAAACTCGAGACAGAATTTATATAGTTATTGAAATTATCAGATTGGAGATTTAAAAAATCTTGTACTGATAATAACCACTGACAAACCGTGCAAATTTCATATGCTAAAATATGAAGGTATGCCTGAAAGTTATGCGCTTAAGTTGGGGCCATTAATGGAGATCTTAAAGATAAAGATTTTCGTAGAAGCCAACGCAATGAAGATTCATCTGCAAAAGTTAAGAAAAATCTTGATAACCACGTCAAAATCTGAGAGGAGTCCCAATTATTATTGAAATCATTCGATAAAATCGAGTTAATGAAGAACGGTACTCGAGATCCCGATCGACGGCGCGCACCAAGTTTGAAATTGATTTTGTTCCTTTGATGCGAGTAGATTGAACACACTGATATAATTTGCGGAAGCGCTCGATTTTCAGAGTATCCATTGTACTTAAGATATCAATTATTTGCGACAGATTTTGTTTCATTATCTATTGCTAGGTACTACTCACATTTCTATCCATTTCACACAGAATACGTGCATCTGCTGTGTACACATTGTAACACTTCTAAATATTAACTTTAAAGGGGCGTTCAAATATTACGTAACGCAATTAGTCTTGTAAAATGTTATGATGCATTACATGTCGAACAAGGCATTACTTAACATAACAATAATAAATAAAATAGGGAATATAATTATATTCTCCTAAGTACCCACTTACCTAACTTTACCTAAAATCATAACTGTTTAGGTAAAAATGGTCATTTGAGTGTAACGTAACGTTAAAGGAGGAGGAAGAAGGAAAAAAAAAACAATACAACCCGTTATATTTCAAGAATCCTAAAAATTGCGTTACATAATGCTTGAGCGTTCCTTAATGTTCTCTCATTTAAAGAAACTCATAACTTAAAATGTACCTCAAAATAATATTAGATTATGTAAACACTGGACCCCCAGAGCGAGCGGTCAATTTAATATCTAATCTAATTATCTCTCACTCATATTAACTAATTAATATTGTTTCTCATAGAACTTGCAATTCATTAAAGTCCAATTGTTACGATAAACACAATGGCAACCAAAAGTTGTAAATGAAGAACAATAGATTCATCTAGATAAACAACGATAAAATTACTTGTTGAAGTACCTACGATTGATAATAGATTACAATGTAGTATGCCTAAAAATAATTCATTCGTAGTAGGTTCGTAACGTAAGTGGTGTAAAATAAAAAAAGTTTTTGACAAAGCCATAATGAGAAACAGCAAAATGTAGATATGTCTTTATAGAAATGCAAGCATAATCTACCAATTGGTTGTATAACACTGCCTATTCTAATATATTCATTGATTTTCCGATCACACATCGAATACGCCAGGGCGTGTCAACTGTCAGGGCAGTTGGTATGTCAATAATAATTCCGGGTAATAATACACCGTTGAATAAAATGATTAACCCACGCGCTGCCAACGGTTGTCTAGTAGGGAATCCTTAGTATTACTTATACAGGTTGAATGGAAAGTTAAATGACAGTTTGAGTTAAATTTTTAAAGTAGGTAAGTAAAATTTTGAGTAGATTTACTTTTTTGAGTATTTTACTTTAACTTTTTTTCTTTTCGATAAAATTATGACTCTCAAATCAGCCATAAAAGTAAGATGACCTTCAAACTGTTTACTTGGATTTTTAATAACAAAATCATAACCTTTAACTCCTGACATTCCAGTAATAGAATTTTATGTAGTCAGTTCAACATTTCATATTTGATTCGTCGGCAAATATCAACAAAGAGCACCCTGTTTTGTTTGATACAAATGTCAACATTGAATTTGTATGTATCGCGAAGCATTTGGAGAATATGACATAAATTTAATGTCAACCCTTGTTGGATGAACGAAATGGAATAAAGACCATATGTAAGCCGGTTCAAGTTACGAGACGACCCCTACTAATTCCTATAAAGTTAAACAAGTCATGAGCGCTGGCGATTAGGCATTCTTTAAAGCTGGACTTACTAACGAAACTTGTTCATAAACTAGTTAGGTACATCAAAGAAAAAGTTATATGGTAAGAGGTTTCTTAGATGTAATTATTATTCCAAACTGACTGTCTTTGAACAAAAGATTTACTTTAATCCATTATTTTAACGAAGTTCACGTCCGGATTGCCAAGCTTCTAAGAGCTAATGTTAAAAATATTGAAAAAATACTGATTATTACTAAAAAATATGAAGATTTAAAAAAGCTACAATATAGTAAAGTATTTATACTACACAACTTGTATAATAAATTAACATTTGCCGGATATTCCCAATCGCAACCGCTAGCAACTTGAGCGATCGCAAATGTCACTTCAGATCTAATGTTGACGCGGTCACCCTACCGATTGTCGCCCGAAATCGGCAAGGCAGTCCGTTGTGGCAATAATCACGCCGTATTGTTCATTTAATGTCGTGCCATATTGCTTGGTAGCAGTGATGTTCAAAATTGTTATCAGGCTTGCGGGCTATTAATTTATTTGAATTTTAAGGTCTATTTACGATGTATTGTATAATATTCGGTATGCTGATTAAACAATGTATTATGTAACTGTTTCCTGTATCAGTATTTATTAACTTGTTAGAAATTGAAGTCAAAGTCAACGTTTTAAAGAAGAAGAAATTTAAATGTAAATATTATGTTATACAGG
>LGAG01000074.1:48829-72958 GCA_001278395.1 Lerema accius
ATGTTATATATGAATATTAAAATTAGTTTTTTTATTTATCACTATAATCGTACATAGTCGACAGGATATTTTTGGTACTTTTATATCATAAAAAACCATTGTGTAACTATATTAAATAATTTGATCAAGATAAGAAACAAGGTACAATAGCCCTAATTAGATAACATAAGGTAGCAAATTATTTTCAAACCGTAGTTTTTGTAACATTCACCCACGCTTCGGTATGGTAACCGTTAAACAAAAATAGAAGTAGCAACTATGTCAAATTGTATGAATCCAAAACATTTCATATCTACCATTCTCGTAGAAACTAGAGCTACGAGTGCAAAAACTCTTCTAGTAAAATTTTAATATTTTACACCAAATTCTTTTGGACTCTCTGTTCTGGGATCATACGAAAGATCAAGTTCATCTTTATTATGTTTTTCAGTTGAACTAAGAAACAGTTACATCACGATTTTACTTTAAAGAATCATACAAACACGCTTTCCATATTATCCATAAACGCGCCCCTATAGGACTTCACCGTGTATATGAAAATAATTGTGTTTGCTCCCAACTTATGTCGTTCCTTTCCAACTTCGGTCACGATTAAAGACCCGTTAGAATACCTATTAGAACATGAGAACGTTCCGTGTACTGATAAAATCGAATAATATTGCATTGTGGAGTTCGAATTCCTCAATAATACGTTCCCTGTTACTAGTATCGAGGGGCTTGTTTTTGAAAATTTGTTTAAATCACTCAAACTATCATCACCATACAAGAATTACCAGTACTTTCAAATCCTCCAAATTGTTTACGTATCTTTGGTGTATTTTTAATTTTATAGAATTCCGCACCTCAATTGTTATAAGATTACGTCACCGCCACCCCCGTTATATAAGATTATCTACGTAATTGTCGGTTTGTACGTACTGTATATCAAGACCCGTCTTCACTAATGCGTTAAAATATCAAATTGAAATTAATACCCGCAAATTTGCAATCCCTTGAAACGCTAAAAAATCTAAGAAATCAGAGTAGTCGAAAGTTTGAAGGTCTGAAATACTGCAGGGTCTCGACCTAGATGGGAAATCATAATCAAAACCCGAAAATCATATCTCAATAATTTCCAATCAAACAGACTGAATGACGACTATTTTAATCTTAATTACCTGAAACTATTTCGCAAATTCATAGCGTACAAACAATATCATTTATGGTAAACAGTCGCAAATGAACGTGAAAGCAGCACAAATGTAACGTCAATTAAAGCACATTTATCAACAAACCGTCCTGTAAATGCGATGCTGTAGGCTTTATCTGAACATTTTGCCATTTTGACGTGTATCGCGGTACATTTCGGCATTCCGATCGACGCATATACGTTACATACCGTACGATAAAACTGACGTAATTTGTCTCATGATATTATGTTCGTTCCTCGCTAAATTCAATTACTTTTTGATTTTGTAAATTCGAATTCAAGTTTTTTTTTTAATTTGTTATAAGTGTAGGTTTAATAGATGTTTACAATGTTTATTTTATTTCATCAATTTAATTATTATCTACTTATATCCTTGTAACTTCAATTTTTTTAAACGTTGTTGCCTAGGTTAATTATAATGCTTATAATGTTGCAAATACACTAAATTACTATTTATATAAAATTGTGTTTCCATTTCATAACAACAATACAGGTCAGTTACCAATATCATTAAATATAAATCGTATCAACGTTACGAATTAATCTGATGGGATAAACGTCAGCTGTATTCCACTGTTTTTGTTCCTAAAGGAGATTGTACATGGCTCTCTACTAACTGATTTACACCATATAGGCTAGAAATATAAAATAGACGAACTAGATTCACAGAATTGAATCACAGGCAACCTATACTTTAATATACCTGAGTGAAACGCGAACGAATTTCTGTCTATGACTGAAAAAGTTCGGGGGCCAAGTACGATATTATTGAAGTTACGAAACGGAGGATTTCAAATAAGCCTCTACCTCGTGCCCTCGGATCTGTAACCAAATAAACTTTTATTAAAGAAAAGTTGCTCGCTTGAACGAAGCCAAGCCGATTTTTATCTCGATTCAATAACACGTCATGATTTTATTCCTTCGCGTGTGTTTGGAACTGGTACAAGTCTTGCAAACTTAGATTGGAACTAAGGATTGTTGGTATCGAGAAATTATTGCGGTGTTGCTGAATAAACACGAAATTGAACGTTTCTACAAGAAAATAGTTTGACCAAATATTCGTAATACGGAAAAAATATCGATGAATAAATCGACTAATCTTAGGTGAGTTTTACGTATGGAAGTTTGGTCAAAAGATTACCTAAAATTAGTTGTTTAGTCATGGCTACTACTTTTGATGATTGATGTAATACTCTGATTCCAAATGTGTCAAATTACAAACTATATTCTGAACATCATTATTCACAATGATTTTATTGTTGTGAAAAAAAATCAGCTTAATTCTGCAAAACAAAATTCATATAAAAACAGAGTAAAATTCCAGCAAAACAAACAAAGGGCAATTCAGGATTCCAATTGAATTGTGCTAAGTCAACTCTGAAATATCACTAAATAAATGTAGAAGCGATAACATTGATACAGATGTTCGTTCCCACAAGTCCGTGACTTCTATACAATATAGAGGACCAATAGGACACAAATACTACTTTTCTCGACTGCCATATAAAGACATAACACCGGGGGACCCGCAATAACCATTTCACAAACTGAGTACAAGTTTAACGTATAATCTGGGAATGGAGATCAGGAGACTTTAGATATGTTTGTAAATTGTCTCTACTTTGTAACGTCGACCTACTAAGGGTCTACATTTATGTCCGTACGTTATGTATATAGTTAGTAACCAGTTTGAGAATTAAAAAACAAAGTGACAAAAGGGAAAATAAGATTACGTTTAAGGATTAAGTAGTATTTAGATATTCTGAATGTCGAAGTTTTGTCTTGTAATCACTACTAGAAGACAACTATTAAAACAGAATAGAAGACAGCTTGAGTATTTTCCTCTCGTTACTTAGTTACTTTCTATCAATTACCTCACACAATTCAGCCGGTAATTGACAGAATTCACTGTATTACGACAGGACAAGTACCTACTCGTATCTATTGGCATATCAAGAGTCTCATGTTAAAATGTCTTAAAATTCTGCTTGGATTGATTTTCCCTATCTTCATATACTCACCATTATAAATGTCAATGCCGATAAGATGTCATATTGCCACATCATTTTTGCATCATGCATATTTTCATCTCCCCTGCACACGGTTGATTTCCCACGACGAGTTCCCTTGTTGTAGACTACAATGAAATATGCATGCGTGACATACAAGGCGTGAAATAACGTTAGCCCACGCTATGCTATGACGTTTTGCATCACCCTACCGGCTTTGACTGTTCGTTTCCACGGCACTATACGGCAAGTTGTACGGCAAATGGAGAAAAAGTTACTACAATATCAGCTAATACGAGTAGATACCGGTTAAATGCGTGATAATAGAATTTGTTTTGGATGTAGAGACAAAAATATATTTATAATTTAATGTCTACAAATATTATAACTTGAAACATAGTGTAAAAGTTGTATGAAAGTGTAATTAATACTTTGAAAAAATTGTGATATGATTAAAATTTTTAAATGTAAGGAACACCGAAAAATTATTCTCTTGATCGATAAAATGAGAGAATTTAAGATAAATTCAAGATCTAATTAGTATCTAGCTGAAATAAAAAATATTTAATTATAGGCATTCTATATCAGAAATAAAAAGTATTATTGATAGAGTTCTAATTTCTCGTGTGTCAATGGAACCGCGTACAAAGGCTTGCTTTGTCGATAAAGTTCCGATATAATTTTTTGATATCGTCAGAAGAACGCTTTGACACTGCCGAAGCGATTCCGATAAATTCGAATCTAAATCCAATATCGCAGTTACAAGCCGAGAAAGCATTTTTCTATAGAAATCATTCCGATTGAACTGCTCTCGTATAACGATTGCATTTGTGTGATCTGACGAAGTTGCTTTATCCAGAGATTTTACGTGATGTCATTGATAAATCTGATTTATACATGTTTATGTCATTGGCCTTTTTACGACGCCTAATAGGTATATTATCTGCTTATAAGCCGGGATGTCCCATTTACGACGTAGGGTATGTTACATAAGTCAAAGTGAAGACATTCACGATTGAAAATTTAAATCATATTACAAAATTTAAATTTTTTTTACTCATTCTAAACTTGATAAAGATGAGTCATCTTAATCATAACTTTTGTGCAATTATTTTATATTTTTGACAAAACCAAACCTAAATAAGTCCCTTACATTCAAATGTATACGTACATTAAGTTTTGAATCTACATTTTAGTTTAAATTTACATTAGGCATTACATCAAACGTAACATAATAAACATCATACAGTGGCATAACGGTAATGACATGCAAATAATATGGCTGCATATTCCGGAACACTTTAGATTGCAAGTGTGCAGTAACGAGCGACATGTTTTTATTACAAACAAGTAAACACAACATTGTACCGACAAGCAACTTACTGGTATCAAATTTAGCTTTTCTTTCGGATGGTAATTGGATAAAATTAATTTGAAATATGAATTGAATGTGTGTTAGAAACGTGTAATTGTCAAGGAAAACTGTAAGACTTGGTTTCGTTTGTTAGTCATCGAAGGTTAATTATTATAGTATACTTAATTATAGTATATAGTAATGTCAAAATAATTCTGCATTAGATACTTATAGAAATGGCTACAGCAGTATAACTTGCAGCTTATTTGTCACAAAAAAATAAACAAATGTAAAATACAAAAATCCTTTAAAATCAAAACGATTTTGAATTAAATTTCGAATATCAACGTAACATTTATCCGTCAGCTAATAATTACCAAATAATTGCATATCGAGAAACGAATGTCTGTATCGCTAAATATTTACACAAATTGCCAATTTGAACCGTATTGTGTGAACACACAATAGGGGTTATTAATTCACGATTAATACAAAATATTATTAGTTTAATGAATAATCGAGCATGAATTGTTGTTTTTGTTATGTCTGAGTCCATGGTAAAACGGCATATGCACATACAGCATGCATTTTAATATGCAAGGAAGAAAAACAATACCTACATCATCGTGTTTAGAATGTATGAAGTCTAGTTTATGCAAAGACATGAAATTAGAATCTAGTATATTTTTAATGGTGTTTTATTGATAGTGATATAAGGTCCCTTATTGAAATGAAATTTATTATGCATTATGTTACTTATTGTATTGTTACTTATTTTCTATGCATTGAGATAATAATGTTACTAAAAGTAATTGTACTTAGACTACGAGTGTAATACTTATAGTAGAAAGTGCAAGAATAAAAAGTGTTTGAAAATGTTTGAAGATATTTCTTTGCATACCAAAACAAGATATTCTTGGTATGAAATGAAGAATATGGTTTGCATCAATATTATGATAATACAGCATTATTTAAATAATTTAGAACCACATCTGTGTGGTCTACAACTGTTACTTTGTAAGCTACTAAAGAATGGATTTAATCTTGGTGACATGTAGAACAATAATTACCTACTTTTTTACCTGATATACAAAATGATATATTATGTAGCATCCTAATGCGTTTGTGTAAAACATTCATAATATTATTATGTTATTATTAAAATTCGGAAATAGTCAAAATAACATCAAACACTCAAATTACAATAAATACATTTACCATTTCTACACATTTGAGGTCTTTTTCTTCAACAACAGGTGTGATATTTGTTATAATTATAATGAATGATGAACTATTAAGTAATAGTATTATGACGTCATTGCTATTACGTCATCCATTGTGATTGATGTCACATAATATTATGTACTCGTATATCGGAACGCGTCTACTTCTTTTTCGGCTATATCAATAAAAATGCACTGATTTAAAAACAGAATAATTTAAAGTACTAGATAAAATGCAACCTATAGTAAGGCCATTACAAACGTGCAGACTACGTCATCAATCATTTTATCATATCTCTCGTTCACACTTATAGGTATATCGGAACTCTCGCTCGAATGTCCATCCCTTTGACGTTCTGTTTTATGACGTAGTCTGCACTTTTGTAATGGCTCTACTATAATAATGAGATACCAGGACACAACGGAAAAAAGTCAGAGAAAAGAAGAACTGTTTGTTATCAAGTCCATTCCCAACTATCGCGAGTAACATCCACACTTAGTTCCAAGATAGATATTTCCCCCGTCCGAATAAATTACTGTTCATTACGTAAGCGAATGTTTTATGTGCCAGGATGTCGTGATGAAGACACACTCCTTAAAACGCCGAGGTTTTTACATTACAACCTCTAATAGCTTGCAACTCGCGAAAGGCTCGTTTCTGCAAACGTTCATGGATTAAGTAATAACAATTATAGGGTACTGCATCGCATACATTTAGTACATTTGCATTCAAATGCTATTTATTAAGCCCGCTGTACTTAAACGAACGTGAATATGTGAAATAAATGGGACTATGAAGCATATTAAACACAAAAGAGTAGAACCTAACTATTAAAGGTACTTATACTCGGTGAAACTTTATTATAATTCGCAGCAATTTACTCCCCACATAGAAGGAATTCTAAAGACTAAAATTGATAATATACATATAAATTCCCCCGTGAAAGATGATTATGAATTTATCGCATAAACATTTGCAATAAAAAAAACTTGAAGTTACTATCTTCATCGAAATGTTCATCGAAATACTAATATCAATATCCTTCTAGCCAAATACTCGTATATGTATAGTGTACTATTGTTTCCATTATTATGAAGGTTACCCATACACAAGTTAGACTTTTACACAAAAATAAATGAAATTTCTTAAAGCTTTGTAACATTGTAAATATAGGTAGGTACGTAGGATATCAGAGCCTCCAACAATATTATATTTCATTTCTATTGCATAACTAAGAACACTATGTTTCATTAATTTTACACAGCGAAATTTACATCGTTTAAACTTGGCCCATAACTTGTTTCTTGTTCAAAGCCTCATTATAGCAAGTTTAAGACCAGGGTGTCATATGAACTGGCGGGTGTATATTTATGTGGAATATAATTTGCAACTTGTTGATACTCTTAACCTTAATCTTAAATTTTTACGATACAATCTTAAGTTTCATCAATTTTCATTGTTCATTCTTCTTAATTAATACCTACGCTGTAAATAATTATGAATTGATATTATTTTGATACAGATCTTCAGTTCAATTATTATCTGTTTTGATTGAACTCGTCTAGAGGTCTAAAATAATTCCATCTTCAGACTATTAAAATTAAGTCACAAGGTTATGTTTTTTTATTGACTTTATATATAAGCTGTTATAGTTTGAAATTGCATTATGATTAGGCTTACAATTTAGATGCTTTGGTGTGAATTAGTTAATTATTGAGAACTCATTAATAAGCAAGTTTCCTAACAATTTTTCCATCTCCAAAATAAGGGATAGTTTTATTCAGAATTCAAATATAGACTATCCGCAGAGTAAACAATAGACTACTCTTGCTTTTATTCAATATTTAGTACGACAGCGTCATTTTCATAGCAAATATTAAATTTCAGATATTATACTCACTGTCATTGCATTCAATGAAACAGCCGAAAGCGTTATCGAAATATCAAGACAGATTGGATCCTGAGAAACCGAAGATTAATTGCTACTGCTTCGTTGTGGCAAAATTATCTCTCATCGCTGATTTATTAATAATAATGATCCAGTATTAATACGTCTGGCTTTGGGTCTAATGGCCCGTGTCTTGAGCGACGTAGCGTATCGTCTCGGGAGACTAACGTAATTACCTCCCTATTGCTCTAACTATAACCGATCGGTTACCCGTACAAATGGAAAACAACTTCTCTTCAACATATTGGTGGTTTAGATTATAGTGGAAATGAAATTTCCATATTGCTTTTTTGTCGCACTGTAAGGGTACCAATGATATTTTACCACTATAACATGTAGCGATTTATTTATTTTAATATGGCATTTGTGATTAATTTATTAATGTTTTATGATGCCTTTTTCTTCTTGAAACTAAATACGTTTACTTTATAAACACCTAGTTTAAGTTTCCCTAAAGTTCCTAAGTGGCTAATAAAATTTTTTCGTAACAGTAAACAGTAGGGGCAAAAAATGCTCCCTGTGGGACACCAAAATAAAAAATATCATTAGCTACATTAGACAAATTGGAATAGACAATATCATCAGGAATTTTGAATTTTAATCCCGATTGACGTTTCACCCTCTCTCGCGAAACCTACTTGTATATTTCCCTTGAGCCTGAGGCAGTTTAGACATCCGTACATCGTAATCTCCCCTTGGAAACGATATGCTATTGACATTAAGCCGTATTTGTGCTTAAATATCTATCCCTCTTTTTCTAACTTGTGCAGTTTAATAGGGATAGCGTAAAAGTTCGTCATGATGTTTTATGTTAAGGTACTACGATGCGGGAGCTGGCCGGAGTAAACATATCCCCATGTTCTCGTGTAGGTAAACGCAACCCCAAAGTTCCAAGTTCCCCTAATAAGTCACCGTGTCTCACCTTAGGGTGTTTGGCAGGTCCCGAGGCCAAAGATTATTTATCTGATATACTTTAATACGCAGAAGGAGACAAAAATAGTGTACGAGTTTTAATTTTATTGTGAGAAGTAATATCGGTGAAGATCAAAGAAAACAGAAACATTTTAAGTCATAATAATAACCGCTAAAATATTTCATGATTTAAATATTTTAAAAGAGATATTATAAACCACATTTATTTATACTTACATTATAATAAATTAAAATTTTAATAACAATGAAATACCAGTTCAATCAGATAGTCAGCAGAAGAAGACAAAATATTGCAAATTTTTTCAATCATAATTATGTAGTGATTCTAATTGTGAACAGACTATTACACTGTTGAAATGTATGCGTTATTATAATTTTACTCTATTTTCTTTCCCCTGTTCTCTCATCTTTGCGCTAGGGTGAGGCGAGGTCACGTGATTAATGTGTGGAGAGAGCCGTGACGCACGATGAACGCTGTGCGATCATCAACAAGTTGCAAATTAATATTGCCCAGACACACCACACTATTTATGACACCCTAGTTAGAGCTAATATCGTACATTAAATTTCTTATACATTTATATATAAAGTTTATATTTACGCGTTCAAAATGTTCTTAAGGCTCTCTTAGTTAGCTACCATCGTCTTGTTTTGACACGACCATTAACGTCATCTTTGGACAGTTGTTAGTATTTCTATTTTCCTTTTTTTCTTGGATGGAAAAAGATCAGTGATTCCTTTGTTGATGACTTTCATGGGTACTGATGTTGTTGTCCTTATCGTCTCATTTATTTGTTTTTTCGCTGTTTCAATCAAAAAAACATTTTAAACCCATAAACAATTACTATCGTTGTTAGAATTAAACTACGTAGTACAAGTTCCAGTAATCTTCAACAGAATTAGTGCTATTTCTTTGCCCTCTGATCAACAGAATATACTGCATGAAAGGAAAGAGTAGCGTGAAAATGAGAAGTAAGTTGATTTTAAAAATGAAATTCAATGATTAAAATTTCCTGATTATTTTTGTACATAATCTAATACACAAGGCTAGAGTTACTTACCTCCTTTTGAATTTACAACAATAGTCTACTTAAGTCTAATTTAAAATTTGCAATTCAATGGTTTTTGGTATTTTAAATTTTATTTGCATAAAAAATTAACGCTGGCAATGCGGTCTTTTGCACCACAAAACACCTTAAGTACCCAATTATTACTAATTGAAAGTCGTTAGGGGGTTGATTCTTGAAGCTGGTAACTTGTTTATCGAAAAACTCTGTGAATGGCTTGTTAGCGTTTTCCAGTTGGTCTCAAGAGTGCACTATGAGCAATATTCTTTGCGGAGAGGTTAGGGTACATTTTGTGGCGGAACGTAAGTCATTACATTACTTTAAAATTATTTCAGTATCATATTCATCTTTAACGTTTTTAATGTAGAAACTTTCATAATCTATTTTAGTTTTTAATGTCATTTTAGTATTATTTAAAACTAGATTATCGACCAGTTTACTCAGATCTAGATAGATTTCATGAAAGTTTTCCGTAGGTTTTAATCGTCACTGTCTTAGTAGTATGACTAATATCTTATGTAACAACTTAACTTCTCCATTTTTTTCAACATTCTAAAATAAAAACTATCATAAAAATGAACTGGTATCATAATTTTGCCGTAAATGATGAAAAAAATCAGTCACTCTGAAACGCTACACGTTGCTATGTCCTGAGCCTAAGGACATAATTTTGGTTGAAGTCAAAGGGGGAGCTTATGTAGTGTTAGGGCGCGAATGCTGCAATTTGGCGTCTAATAAAGCACATTTCATATAATAACGTTAAAGCTATAGTTAACGAAGTGGCAGTCCGAATAGAATTTTTATGAAAGACTTTAAATATTTGCAAGTACATAAGCGTCGTAAAGTTTTGGGCTATTAGTAGGCTTTTAGTCGTTAGTAAAAATAACAGCTAAGGTGTTAAACAAGCTTTGATGCTTAAAATAATTCTACTTAACGATATAAATACATTAATCCCTTTTAATTTGACGTCACATAGCCAGAAACTAGCGACCAATAACGACGTTTCTAACGACACCTCATAAAAATTTGTCAAGTTATATTGATAATTTGTACTTATCAAAACCATTAGTCAGTAAAAAGTAGGTAGGTACGTAGTCGGGTAAAATATATAATGTAACTCAGTTTCTAGGAAACCATTGCTTACATATGAGACCAAGCGACCGATAATGTATATGTATACTACAATGCTATATGGTCAATTGTATAATTTGTATGGCAACAGTCTTTACTTGATAACTTCATTAAGAGGAAGTCTTCCAAAAAGCGACTATATTATGGTACGAGACGGTAATCAAGTAAGTTAAAACAAACTCGCGCCGCAGGTGTCTTTGATGACATTAGACGTCGAACGAACCGTTCAGTGAATCATCACCTTTATTAGGGTTCAACATGTCTATCACGTAAACTTTTAAATCTATTATTCTGTTCTTTTTTCGTTATTTTTGTTTTGAAACAGTAAAATACTGCTTTTTTTCGTGAATAAATTTTATTTCTTCTTCTTTTTTCTACAGCTACATGCTTACTACTAGTAAGCAAGCATCCTTCTTTGTGGCAATTGATATTTAGTACAACGTCATGTCGTGTCAAAATATTACTAATAATAATTTATTAATTGCAGAGTATTTTTTCATTACATTTAGAACTTTATATTACTATTTAAAACTTTGACAGGCCTTAATTTTTTTTTTAAGCTTACCTGACTCTTCTGATGCCCTTAACATTTAATTGTACGGACCCACTGTTCAGTAGCTAGAAAGCTATTATTGTTTTATTTTTTGTGTCCTCTCTGCTACCTGCCGGGCGGCCATTAGTGCCGGAACCGAATTCACGATCATCGACTCAAATAAATATAACTTTATTTTGATTGCACCATCTAATGTTTGTTTTACGGCTGCGGCGCCCACATAATCCACGGTATGTCCTGAAACTCTCACTTTGACCCATATGTAAAGGACATAAGGTTAATTTTCATAAATCTGTTGTTAATATCAACTCTTTTGGATGTTTCAGACAAAAGTATTAATTATGACAGTGCTTAAAGGTTCATTTTCAATTGCATAATATTGACAGATGTATTTTCATAGACATTTATAATAATTATTTTGTAACTCAAATGTAACTGAAAGTTTAATAGCAGTATTTTATTTTAGTCAAAACGTTTTACTTAGAACAAAAAAATAATTTGAAAATCATTATACAAAATATCGTAAAAGGCTTGAAACGATTCATAAAAATACTACTAAAATTTTATACACAATTCATTTGCATTCTACAGTAAAATCACTCGCCGAGTTATTAACCTAAAACATGCGCCAACTTTTTGCGAATGGAGCTTTGGAATGAAGTCGCGAAATTTTCCTGCTAAATAAATATTCGACGGATAGTTAAAAGTTTCGCCCAAACACATACAATGTAGCACAAAGCGAGGAACTCGTAAACACTGGTAAGTTACCTGTTATCCTCTAAAGAGGAGATTATCTCGTTAGTAGATAGTTTCAAGCGGTTATAGCTCGGCGGGTCGTATTGACCGACTTGAACAATTAAAGGCGCGGTGGTAGCTGGATAAATGAAGGCTGTTTCTTGCAATTTCGTTGAAATATCGGGCCCTGTTGTTATCAAACCTAGCAGTCTTTTAGCCCTCTCATCTATTAATAATTTTACAACCGCTACCAAACGTAAGTCTCCACTAATCTATGCCACTTCGACCTGTTTGTCCGATTCCATCCCACATGAATCCAGCAGATGACTGCCATCTTCTTCTTTAGGTATTACGTCCTGTATTTCAACCCTCTCTGCTATTACAAATTCAGAAGCAACTACTACTCATAACTTCACATTGATCTCAAGGATGAAAAAAGTAACATCTTTTAACAGTTATGGCCTACAGTTATCTACTGCTGGACATAAGCTTGCACTAATTTGCGCAATACCAATCAGTCTTATACCATCTGAATTGAACAGTCATACACTGTCTTCATCAAGTCCTTATCATCTGGTCGAATAGGATCTCGCGTTGTCTTCCTACCCTCTTTGCCAGGCCACAAATCCAGTTGCACCTACCTATTACCTACCTTTGGAAGACACAAACATGACTCTTTAAGAGCTACCACTGCTGAAATATCATCAATACTCTAGAACACAATTTCTATAAACCCACTTACAGTATCTTATGACGCATCACAAATACTCGTACTTATCATGAATAGAGATAAAAACATATCAAAGTTCACCATAAACTATCGACTTAGCAATGTTTACGATATCCCATAAACCGATCGTGTAGTTTTAAGATCAGCATCTAGCTTCACAAATTGTATTTTATTGGGACATGAAACGTTTACGACACGGGATTATGACGAGAGGGCGTTAGTGTACATTGTAGCCGTCAGCGGTCAGTAAAAATGTCCTTTGTCCTTTATGACGACCCTTTAAGTGCAATAGTTATTACGTTAGACTATTGTTTGTAGTACTGGGTTCGATTTGAAGTGAGGCAAAAATGTGAATTATATTTAGAATTTTAGTTTAAGCTTCTGTTCTCGTTCTGGTTGTGTTTTGCTTTTGTGTGTCATTCATGGCACCCATAATACAGAAAATATTAATGAGTAGCATTATTTAAAAAATACTTGCACTTAGCTATCTACTGATTTGTTCTTTTTAATAAAGGTGGAAAAACAAAAGATGCCAAGAATTAGAAGTCTTGTACAAATTCCATAAATCCTATCCTACTAATATTATAAATGTGAAAGTTTGTAATGATGTTTGGATGTTTGGATGTTTGGATGTTTGGATGTTTGGATATTTGGATGTTTGGATGTTTGTCCCTCCTTCACGGTCTAACCGCTGGACGGATTAAGCTGAAACTTGGTACACAGATAGGTTGCATCCAGGAATAGGACATAGGATACATTTTATCCCGATTATAGGTTCCCTTGGGATAAAATCAATATTTTGTTTATCGACTTTTCCGCGGGCGGAGCCGCGGGCATCGTCTAGTAAATAATAAATACGTAAATAAGTCAGAGAATGGACATTAGTAACACCAAAGACAAAGAAAACAGAAGGAAGACAGACATCACACACTCAAAATTACAATCAAAAAAAGGTCAAAAGTACCTGAAAGTAACGTAGCCCTTTTTATTTGAAGAGAAAGTCACGCTACCATATGTTTAGATACAAAGTACTACAACAAAAGCAATAAAACTGTACGTAGCACTCATGGAATGAATAACTTTTAATCAAAAACATTACTTTCACGGAACTAAAGCCATCTTTGCGACGGGATCACTAAATTATACACCCGAGATCCGGAGTCGACCATTAGGCTGCGTGTAGATGGAGCGTTTTAAAAGCCTTTAACTAAGGTCATGCTACAAACCTAAGAAGTGCGCATCTTTTCTCACAATTGATAAGTTAATACAGATAACACACATGGCAACCGAATGATAACATGTGACAAATGTTTTTTACGGAAGCAAATATGATTAATTTTTGCTTAAAGCTGTCACACCGAATTAACAACAAATTGGTCTTATTGAGTGATACGGTTACTTAATTCAGTTCAAAATATTGATTGCTAATTGTTTTATTTCTTACTGAGTTCATACAGGAAGTTGTAACAAGAACCAAGAAAGACCGAAGCCAAAACATTAAACAAATAAAAATGTTACATTAAAAAGCTATCGCTGTAAGCAGCCTAAAGTAGAAATGTACACTAATGCATCTCATTCTCTATCTGTCAAATTATAGGCTGCGACTGCAATTTCGCGAAATGAGATAATGATCATAGCAAGAGTGTGTCGCTGTCGTAAATCTACTTGTTTGTGACATTGCGGGAGTAAAAGGTTACCTTTTCTGAGTACTACTATTAGGTACGCTAAAAATTAAAAATAAAACAAATCCTACAGAAACCCGAGTAAGTTAGAATATTGCTACGAGTTTGAGATTCGACATAGCTAACTAACGAAGCTAGGAATAGCTTAAAGCTAATATTGTTTAAAATTATGTTACATTTATTTTGAAATTTAAAAGGAAAATCGTACAATCGAGACCTCGTAAATAAACAGTCGACGTTGACATTTTCCGATATCAATGTTGATACGATACATTATATCGGTGATATACGATATCGTCATATACATCGAACAAGTCTGTTGTTTGACGCCTCGAATTGTCGACCAGACCATGAAGCGGATTCTCAAATAAAAACCAAAATGCCACTTACGCTTCACATCTATCGTTGCTATGCTTAAGAACCATAATAATATATTTACTGTGTACATAATATTCTACACCAAGTCACGCAGTATTCAATTACGGTAGCATTTTGGTTGTTAATCTAAATTTAAATTACGTATAAGCGCTCTAATACAGCCAGTGGCCGGTATCATTAATCGTAGTACTATCGCATGCTGATAATTTCGCTCAAGGCATCGTGTCGTGTCCGTCCCGCAGGCGTGTCGTTGCACTGGTCGAATCTAGTTCAGGCTCATTATAGTGAAACTAACTGGTAATTCTATATAAACATGTTTTTGTAGAAGTTTACAACATAGGTAGGTACGTATGTGTGCTTAAGTGGCTTTATCTATGAGTATCTGAATGTGTTTTGAATAAGGATAGTCGAGTATTCGAGAGACATGGGTTTTGGGGCCATTTAGAGTATTTGAGACTATTACGGTAGTAGTTTGTATATTGTATGAATTTTCAACGAGTTATGTGTTTTTTATGTTTTAGTTACATAGGTACATACTTTTGAAAACATTGCCCCTTTTCTGGCATAGATTGATGAAAAAAATGCGTACAAGAAAGAACAGAAATTTTCAAAAAAGATTTTTGTCGTTGACTGTACTAAGGTACCTCACATTTTTATGATCGTGCGAGTTGACGACAGAAATATTAGGAAAATTCGAAAAGTGCCAAGTCGCTCGATCGTACCAGTTGTTACCGTGCGAAATGACGAATAACTAATAATAATATAGGTTAACACTACATCATAATCACCGATGATTCACTTATTACAAATTAAATCAAATTGTTGTTGAATGAAAAATTTTGCCTTGAACTAAAATGTGCTATGTCATTACTGCCTAAGGACGGCTTTGATAATAGCCAGCAAGTCCCCAAAGGTAGCAATTACGTGGGTAGAGTTACAGCATACGTTCATTACTTGTGTACTCGTAGTTTTAGTATTGAAAGAATATTCTAGAATTCTTGCCTCGGTCAGTAGATTTTATTACTAAGCAACGCGTTCGTTTAAGTTCTAATTTACTATACAGTTATAAATTATCATAATAAGACTAGAAAAATTGGTAAAATCGTCCATTCATGAGATGAACGTAAAACGCCATATATTATGACTGCGAATGGAAGGGTCGAAGGATTAAAAAAAACTTTACTGCTTGTCAATCACACTAATACTGACCACGCCGAACTCTAACGACTAACAATATTTGCCCTCTAGCTATAAATAGATACTTTGCATTTAGTTTTAAAGTCTAATACGTAACATATTTTATGAACTGCTAACTAAAACAAGAAGAGAACTATTTAAACTTAATATAATGAAATAGTTGCAGCTAATAATTTAGTTAAACTAGTTTAAATAGAGTTGCATGAAGTCTAACACAAAATTCTGGAAATTATTTAGATAAATTATTAAAAGGTTCTTTACAATAAATAAATAGAATAAGTACTCACCACAAGATTTGACCGATTATTTATGGCAATAATTAGAACCTGTTAATAAATTTTTTTTCCCCCATTGTAGTTATATGATAAAAAAATCACCCCTGCATCATCTACCTTTATTTTGGTGTTTTTTTCTAACTAAAATTAATTCCCTATATTGAAATAATGTTATGGTAACCCCGTTGACGCTTATATAACTGCTATTGTACAAAAAGTGTACTCAGTAAGCGCCACTTGATTCAATGTTTGTACAATTAACATACAACAAAACCAAACAAACAACGCTACCGTTAAACCGGGATTGAGTTCTCATTTAAATTCATTATTCCCTTATCTGAATTCATTTAGCTCACTTAACTATTTTGACATACGTGTTACGGAGTATGCCGACTGTACATCTATTAGCATACAAACAGAAGCACCGAAGTGGTTTTACTAGTTCAGTGGTTTTCAACTTTTGGATTAGATAAGGCTTTGATATGAAGGTATAAGTCACGGGTTCGATCCTTTTATCGTGGAATTGAAAAATATCATAATAATCTTTGTCTTTCAATAAGCGCTCACTTGAAATTCATCAGTATTTTGACTGTGAAGTGCACGGATGAAAGAACTAACTTAAAGATAGGTACATTCCTCGTTGAAATGTGCCTTCTTAGGCAGTGCCTCAGTGCCTTCTTCTATTCTTATAGAATACGTACATACATACATACGCTCGTAAAACACTACCTTTCTTCTAGTACAGTTGAGTAAATTAATAAATTAGTTCTCTATACATATTTTGGAAGATTTCCTTCACCAAAGAAGGTGATAATTTATATTTATTACGTATAAATAAATACCTTTGAAAATTAAATATGCGTGCAGGATTTCGACCCCCTATGGAGGAAACCATGAAGCTTACTACTTTATTAAACAACTGTAATTAAATAATGTTGTATTTAAAATCAGTTTTATTTTTAAATTCTTACCTTCAAATCAGTTTTATTTTTATATCTTCAGATATAGATAACCCATTAATGGGTTGAGGCGAGTGACCAAAAACCAGTATCAAAAAAGTTTCGATAATATAATTATTGAATCGATAATCGAAGACTACCAAAGCCGAAAAACAATTGAACCGTTCAACCTTCCCTTTTTGCCCCGCATGAATGGCAACACCAAATTATTTTCCAACAAAACTTCGTGGAAGTAATATTAGTATTCTCTACCTTTCGTGACGTATAAAGCGCCTTAACGTTATCGGGATCGCAGAATCTGCATCTCAGATACTTGACTGCTCAAGACAAGATGAAACGAACCATTACTTCCCAACTCTCCCCTAATTGACAGCAGGCTGTGCGATTTATTCTTCGCGGGATTTTAACGTGCGAAATTTAAAATCAACGTATACCTCGATCGGTGCGATAGCCCCCAAATTATCAGTTTAATTGGAACCCTGTCACATTTAATACCTTTCGTTTAGGTTAATGATTGGATTTTTTAGGGTTTGTGTGTCAAAACGATTTTGTGGATAATTTTATGTTGTTAAATTTTTGGTAAACTTAACATGCTTAAAATATGTGTATTTTATTATATTATTTTCAGTAATGGGCAAGAACCAGTAATGGACACAATGCGTCTATTGAAATAACAGACATAGATAAGTTTCAAACGATACCTTATGAACCATACTATACTTACTAAAGGTCAACAAAATAGGAGTTTAGGGTAAGGTTTTTCTGAAATTCATTAATTACATTATTTACATTTTTTAAAACGCAAAGTCAATTTATGTATTACATAATAATGTAAGAGCATTCCTGTGAAAAATGTACGTTTTTGTGTGACCAAGCGACCGAAATTTTCTGAATGCACTATAAAAATGTCCGTGACAATGGCACTATTACCCTACTACATATACACAAATTCATACTACAACTATAGCCGAGTCATAATCACAGTAAGTATGTCTCTATTTGAAGCTAAGAGGATAATATCGGACCACGATACTTGAATAAATTTAGACCTGTTACAGGATTAGTATGACAAAGTGGCTAAGGCTTACAGTTCCACATTTATGTACTAAGTTACGATATTTGTTATTAGGATGGCGTTGTAAATTCGTATCTAACTCTTGTTTACGTTTGCTGCAGTTTAAGTTACATGCAAATGGACTCTGGTACTTCCTATAAATATTCCGGTGCTTGTGATAAACAAGGACAATTATGAGTGGTTTAATAAGATTTTAGTTGTAAGTTTTAAAGGACATTAGATACACTATAATAATAGTACATTATTTCTTATACAATTATATTTTTGCAACAGGATTTCCTGTGTCGTAGGGGCATAGATAATCTTTTCAATAATACGTTAATCGTAAAAACCTGAACCTCTTTTTTATAATAGTTACTTAATAAGTTGTTGACGGATATAATGAGTTAAGGATGATTTTCAACGGTTGCATCGCCCGTCTCTACTATATATAAAATAATCACGAATGCCTACAATTTGAGAACCAACATACACCAAACAAACTAGGCTGCAGGATTAAAATAACTAAATTAACAACAACTAATATTCTCATTAATAACAGGAACTACTAACTAACCAACAAGCAGTACATTACAGTCCTACTCAAGGTATACCACGATCTTCCGGGGACAGCAGAGGATAGTGACACTGTAAGTCTATAATAAAAAACAGAACATTTAATAAAAGCGTTATATCTAAGCTCAAAATAAGAAGACCCGTTATAACGGTTCTAACTGTGCCTGTCAACTTATGACGCCGATGTCACATAACGATGACCATCCCATCAATATGTTGACGATAAGACGTATAGGTATAATGTTACCAATATCTCGTTACCAGGTTTGAAAGGCGTTGTAATAAAGAAATTGCTTGTTTCGTTCAACCGTTTTAACACCCAAGATGTGAGTTTGTGGTTAGAATAACCACTTATAATTGGTACAAAAACTACGTGATACTTTTTATATGTAAGTAACATGGTATGTTTTTTGTAAATACTTTTAATGTCGTTTAACTACACTTACTAATACTTATGTTACATTAAATATACGAAAGTGTGTATTTGGTTTAACGAAACATTAGTTTTCACGTCAAAACGGCTGCACCAATTTTGAAAAATTTTAACATAATAATAGATTAAAGCTTGGAGACAATGTAGTATAAAAGATATTTATGTTTTTTTACCCCTAATGACAGCATAGGTAGGCAAAGAACCTTCTAGTACCTAAATGCTCTGATGCAAGTATAAAAGTACATTATATAAAAGTAAATGAGTAGGTATATAACAGCTAAACTGTGTCAGTCACTTTCACACGTTGAAATAACAAAGAATTACAATGTAATTATGGGATTTTTCCCCACATTTTGTCACTATGCTTAGTTCATCATACTTTGTAGTGTTATGATAGTATAAAGTCATCATTTAAATTGTCACCAAGCGATCTTATCTGGTACAAAAGACTTGCAATCTTAAGGAGCAGTGGAGCTAACTTGTTATTATCAATGCAACAATGTCATTATTATAGAAGGCTTAGCTCGAGGCAATAGTCTGGGCTAAACGCTAAGTAGGTATTATCATAAAAAAAGTATTAAAATTGGTAGCATTTTTTAAATACAAATGTATCTAAAACCTACATTATCGACCGTGACACATAGCAATTAAAATTGAAAGTTAATACAATTCAAACATAAAACTTTTTTTTTATCAAAATAATCTAATCGGAAGTAAATGGTTGAACGTACAAAATTAATAAATTAATTTTATCAAAGTACCTACTGATTACACTACTACAAATTAGCATTCTCAAAAAGGCGCCCACATTAAACACGTTTCTAATTAAATCAATCCAACTGTACAGATTCAAAGACGATTTCACACGAGTTGTACCACAAGTGAACCGATTAAATCGCCTGTCAAATACTATGAAATGTCAAAGTCACGCCTTCGAAGTACTGTTATGTGTAACACGATTATAGATGTCGTCATTTTGTAAGAAAAGGTAACGAGAGTCGGGTAATTAGAAAAACTAAATTTAAAACTAAGGTAATAAATCAGCTAGCATTAGAAGAACTACAGATACTTAAGTAGCTCAAGTTTTTGTCATATTAGCTAATTATCTATTATAATAATACAGCTACTAGTATATCTTGTATCTTCCCCTTGCCTTTTTTTAATAGTCAGATTTTGGTTCTAACAAAACATTACAAGTCTATTGACAGTAAAGATTTTTTTGAAAATTCCTTAATATTTTCTATGAACAAAATCGCAGGCATTGACAAGTAATATCACATAAATAAACTGTTCATAATGTATGTACCACAATAATATATTTCCATAAAAGACAGTCGTATACAGACTCATTCCACTACGATTGCACTTCACGCATCGACAGTCCCCCTGACTTTCGACTTAACATTTGGACTGAGCATCAAAAAGATATTTTCAACCATTTAGTGGGGTCCAATCATCAAAGTATGGAGAAGGCGGCGCGCTTGAAGAAAATTGAGTTAGTAATATCATACACGACATGACAGCTGGTAATACTGGCCGATGTCAGTACGTGGGTAGGGAGGTAAGCTGGACTTTCATCAGGAAAAAGTTCCAATAATTCAATGCAATTCAAAATATTATACGTAGGCTTGAATGAAGGCACTCATGAAAGTAGTCAAGAGTCAAAAGTCCAATTATTTATCTTATAGTAAGAAACAGAACTGAAAGTGAGGAACAGAGCCAAAGGAAAAATTCTTACAAGAATCAGCGCTTGGATGTCATATAAAAAAGTCGGGGCAAAAATTGAAATTTTTTTAAGGAATATTTTAGGGGCTTTTTTAAACCATGCTTACACATGCTTTTTCCCTAACAAAATCACGTATCAGCTAGCAGCCTAGCAGCAACAACCTGAAAACAACAAAAATGCCTTCTACATTACTGCCATAAATTGCAATCGTAATCAGTCGTTCGACAAGCGAACATTCGTGCTTCTACCAAAACCGTACCTTAACTTGTCTGTCCGTTTAGCTCCTAATCCGATTATACGACAAGTACTAGTACAGAGCACGGATTTATTGATTTCATTTATCGTTGCGCAAGTATCCAACGGTTGTCACTCCACATCAGTGTCTCCAGATTTAAAAAGTATAAATTTAATGACAATTGTAATCCGATTTTTGAGATGAGTTTGTTATTCGAAGCGAGATCGTAATAACGGGACATTTTTCCGGAATACTTCGGCCGTCGGAAATATGAAAACGAATAAGTCCAGCTTAGGGATTTACGCTATTCGAGTATCGCGACATTCCTGCCCAGGAATGAATTCGTTTTTAGGTTCATCTGTTAAATTATGCGAGATATTGCAAAGCTTGCTACACTGCTTTGTCTAAGGAGATTAGTAGATAATAAAAAAAACTTCACTACTAAAAAATGGGGGTATAATAAAAATAATTATAATCTATGGCACATTCACAGCAGATACGAATTCAATGACGCCTATATTTCAAAATCCTTGAAGCCGTTTCAACTAAAAAGTATGCCAAAAAATTGACGTGCAAACATACATAAATACGCTCGAAAAACATTAGCAACGTTCCGACGCAGTTGGGTAATAATACGTCTTACATTAACCTTCGAATCTTGAAAAACAAAACATCGTTTCATGACGTAGATATTACAAGCAACTTTAGTTCGCTATCAAATATTTATACCTCACAAATAATGCAAACGTACTTTTAACATTCCTTCCTTTGACGTTTGGTAAACAATTCTCTAAGTGTAATCTGATTCGGAATTTCAAATAGACCTATTCTACTAGTTACGAATCGCGCTAGAACACCATAGTTTATCCCATTGCGTCAGAAGGGGGCTATTGTTTTTCAAACTTATGTATGTACGTGTGTGTGTATATATTATATAGTCGTATGTCCGTTTCTTTGTCACTTTTTGTAGCCCAATCGCGTCGAGAGATTTCAACATAAGAGATATCATAAAATACGTCTCCATTGAGAGAGTGACACAGACTAAATAATGATGTGTTTTTTAATATTTTTAGCAGCCGAGTTTGTTTTTCTACTAATGTTTAGGTACTAGTAGTTTCTATAAATAATCGTAAGCCGGCGTGACATATTTAGCCACCCAAAATAATTTGACACGTAATTAATTATTGATACGTATCGCGCGACGTGATGTCACGACGTTGGTTAATTTACCAAACGTGGCTCACGTAATGTTGTTACAGTGGTTTTAGTTTAAGACTGATTTTGTTACTGATGGAGTTAACCACACCCTGATTGTAACTTATACGTACCTACTGGATTAAATTAAAGCTTTCTAGTACCAAGGTTCTAAGCTAGGTTTAAGACAGACTGACGAACGAACGTAGGAAACTTTAAAGGCGATTCAATACAATCCAAATAAGGTTTATAATTACAAAAAAATATTATTAAAAATTAATAACAAAATATCACTTTGATAAACTTTAAACTGTAGCATAAAATTCATAAGTTCCCAATACAAAGCCAATTAATTAGTCGAGTTTTGCAGACTCTGTAACGTTCTTATTAATTACGCAACTCCTCTACATTGCACGACAAAATCAAAGCATATTTACAAAAGAATGCGGACAGGTTGAAAGAAATCATTTGTTCTGGCTAAATGAAGCACAGTTGCGTATACAGCTTCTAACAAACAGTCAAATTCTTTTATTTAAACTTTCTTTGAAGTTTATATCTTAATTGACTTACGGTTTTGCCGAGGGTTTACAACAAAGTAACTAATGAAATGAGATTATGCATGTTCGGAAAAGGTAATAAAATACATTTTACGAGCGAAGTCATAAGCGAATAGTTTAATAAATTTAATATACTCTTATTAATATCTTAATTAATTGTATAATTTCGATCAGTAGGTAGGTACCTACCTTATGTTATTGGTGAAAAAATGGTCACTTACGAAATTCATAAAATTTTGGGAAATTTTAGCATTAACAAAAAAAATGTTATTTAAGTCCTATTTTCTATAAGCGACTGTTTTTAGTATTGAGTTACCTAACCATCAACTTTGGATATGATATTAAGTACATGACCATCGTTTTTGTAACTATTACAGTGACAACAAATCGGAAAAGCCACAATTATAATGCTCGTAAACAGTGACAAGAATAATTACAACCTACTATGGAGCCTAAACATTTTATTGTCCCTACAATACCGCCTCACTGAGCGTTCATTCGAACCAGCTCGTATTTTGATGGCAAAGAAGCAAGTCCGTTATTTAGAGGTCCCCTAGACCCGTCCCGTTAATTACTAGTCAGAGCAATATATTCAACCTAAGAACCTGTGATAGCTAAATTAAAGGCCAAGGAAAGACGGTTTAATTACACGACCGACGTGACTCCCAGTCGTAACAGCGAAACGTGCGATACAGACAACGATTTTAATGCTAAATTGATGTCTCACTAATTTGATACTACTGGGTGCATGAGTGTATGCAGCTTTCATTTAGTATTTTCTATGTGGTGTAAGTTTACTGTAATGGTTTGTAGTGAAAACAAGGCATAGAATTATAATGACGAACTGTACGGGACAATGCCGCCTAAGTAAAGAAACTTTGTTTTTATTTTTGTTCATGGGTTTCATTCATTGAGTGATTTATAATTATAATAAAGAAATATAGGTATTAAATTTTTGACTTCCTTATAGCATGCTAACCTGCCGGTAAA
>LGAG01000074.1:73350-104376 GCA_001278395.1 Lerema accius
ATAGGTATTAAATATGTGGCTTCCTTATAGCATGCTAACCTACCGGTAATAGTCGTTTTAATAGATGAAGATTATGGAATAAGCTTCGGTTGTAGCGCATGCCAAAGGAATGAAAACGCATACGTAAACTAAAAACATTATTTTCCTTCTGCAGTCGGGGAAAAAACGTGGAAACATCATATCGCTAGAGAAGTCTTTAGCTTTCAGTATGCAGTAAATTGACTGAAACCAACAAAAACTATAAACAAAGGTACCTAAATATACGCGAATAAACCCACAAAAATACACTTAAACATCACATCAAGTTCATCGTATACAATTACGCAGAACGCAAACAAAACGAATGGGACGCATTAACCCAGTTACGTGTCGATAATGCGATTTCATAAATCGGGCCGTTTTAATTAAGGCGCAGATCTCGTTTGCACGACAAACGTTCCGATCGAATCGTCCGTCCGACTCACGACGCTTTTATCGTTTTGGACGAATCGAGGACGTGCAATCGCTTACGTTTTATTTCGGGAATATATTACCTACAATTATATTTCAAAGCACTGCAAACTTACAAAGAAGGCCTATGCTTACAAATTCAACCTATTTTCTTAAATATAATAAAATCTGCTCGTTTGTCTCGCTAAATGTCGAGAACGGCCGAATCGATTTGGCTAATTTTGGTTTTAAATTATTTGTGGAATTCCGGTGAAGGTTTAAAAGATGAGTAAACACGAAGAAAAGATCAACTTTTTTTATTGATTTTGAGACGGTACGAAGTTTACCGGGTCAGCTAGTGTTTATTAAACATTTACCAGAGGATCCGCCCGATGGCTAAAATTTGACCAGAAGTCATTATATCTGAGTTAAGATTGATAGGATCAGTATTATGGAATATGTTACAGCATTAATAGAAAACATGGTGAACAACGCTATAATTTATTGAATGAACAACAATCGGAGCCCGTGTGAATTTTCATTTTTTTCCTAACTCAAATGTATTTTTAACACATATTAGGCGTAAAATTAAGGTTTCTTCTTTATGAAAATATTAAGTATACACAATCTCAAACTCGTTCGAGTCTGCATTAATATTTAAAATGTACTTAATTAATAATATAAAGTCATCAATTGTTTGACGTAAAACACTGCGTAAAATCACATCTACATACACATAACGCACACAAAAACACGTAGATTCTTACTCACACACACATACGGAATGCCGCAGCCGGAAATGAGATTCAATTTACTTCATTTGCTTGCTAAAGTTCACATCTAACTCTTGAATTGAACAGATTACTGAGTGAAATGCGGTTCCTACTGCGCGGTACGTCGCTCCGTTCACACAAAGTAGATGATTTTATTTGTTTGTTTCAATCTATGGATGTAATTATCTCAATGGCGTTGTAATTCATTCAAGTGCACGACCTACTACGTGGTCGAAATTTGACCATAGCTTATTATGTCTAATAATAGAATAAAGTATGACTTATTTACTTACCGGAAGATGTCTATGTCAAAGTCTACTATTTATTTATCAACAAGGCTTTCCGTTGAAAAATTGTATGTTGTGTCTTTTAATCAAATCTGTCATTACACAAACTTTGCTTTTAAATCAAATATTAATATATTTGTAACATTTTTACTCGTAAAAAAAATTTATTTTGTGCACTTTCTCGCAATGTAAATACATATTCCAATAATACAGCGCTTTACGTAAACAACATCGCAAGTTATATATCAAATTGGTATCTGCAATTATTTTCAGCATAAAGTCATTAAATTACCCTGAATATTAATTTAAATAAGCCATTTAATATTCTTTTTTTAGATTTTCAAAATTATTTGCACCATTTTATTGAGTGACAATGCGTCTTAAATGCCCCTATTTATGTTTAATGTAAAAAACTTGGGTTTATAGCGTTATTTATACTTCTGCAAGGGCCCCAGGTGAAATAACACTCGTTAGGTACACAAATATTCTGCTCTTATACCATAAAAAAGTACTTTAAAATAATCAACGAAGAAACACGAAACAAAAACTATTTAAAAACTTTACCATTAGCTTATAAACTGTTTTAAAACACTTAAAGGCTTTTAACTTTAAATAAACTGGAACAGTGCGGCTGTGTACGGAGCTATATTTTATTTAAAATTATTCTCTAACGTCATAAATTTCCTTATATAAAAGCTATAAAGGAAACTTTTATTGTTTACGACGTCGTAACGATAATATATGTATAATATAGATATATTTACCACACTATTTAAATCAATGAAAATACTATGCCTAGGAATCGTAAGTGATAATTACTCAAAAATCAATATTTATGTATATCATTTACTGTATTTTTTTCTACACCGAAATATGAAACTATAATAGGATGAAATCTGGAGTTTTTTTTATACTAAAGATTTAATTCTATTCAAAGGTTTAATTAAAGTTTTATTTATTTTTGACGTGTCGTGTTGTACAATTATAATTTTTCTGAGAGAGCTATGAGCTTCAAGGTATCTTCAGGAAAATAAGGTTGGAAAATATTTTGCTGAATCATTTTCCTGTTAAGTTGTAAGTAGTCTTAAAAATGTGAAATATTAAATGTTCAAAAGAAAATCTACTTTAGCTCAGTGAGTTGTTTTAAGTGTTTAGATAATCTAGATGTAACTGAATGTAGAATAAAGAAATAATAGTTTTACTAGTTCAGTAGTTGAGTAATAAAAATACGTATTTTGAATTCAGGGTAAGTTTTTAACGTTAGATAGAAGTCGCGAGGTCTTGTTAGTATCTTACGGATAGATTCTATCGTTAGATAGAACTCGTTAGTATATATCCAAGGCTTTCTGATACGCGTAATGTGTGTATGTAAACTGGTGCAGCGATAAACAACAAAAGTGACTTCTTACTTGAGGAGCCTCAATTTTTTAATAGTACTCAGATATAGTTTGTAATAAGCCACTTATGAACAATTAACTCTAAACAATGTAAAACTACATGCCAAAGTCAAAATCGAAGTCAAATTAGTAGCACTCTTAACGAAACTAAAAACATTAGCAATGTAGATATATTTTAATACAAAATAAGTAATTTATTAGAGTCTGGCCTTAGAATAATTCCTAATCCTAGAATAATTCGCAATCCTAACCTCTCAATAAACAATAGCTTTCATATCATCGGATTTATCAAACACAAACAGCAAAGTTTGATATTTCCAAAAATTACTTACATCATAAGTTAGTACCTATATTGTTTACTTTTTTGCAGCACCAAAATCCTAGGGATCATCAGTCAAACAGCAACCACACTGTTATTTAGTTCTAAATAACTTCCCATCATTTCACTGCAGTTAAATATAATGAGACAAATATAAAACGAGGTCTATTAAATGAGCGTCTCGATCAAAAGTGTGAAGCGGGAGCGTGATCAATTGGATTTATTATCAAAACACACAGACAAATTGAGATCGCGTTATAGATATCATATTATCGAGTTCAAAAGGGAAGCGCCGAGGTATTAATAACTTAGCAGGGAGATTCATTTTTAAATTTGTTGACGGTCGAGTCACGTTTCAAGGATTTCGGGAACGGTTAAAAACGCTATTAGGTCGATCGTTAAACTTTGAATGAGTGACATCTTTAAAAGAACAGACTTCCTCCTTCCTTTACCATCTTGCAAATGAAATAAACTCGATCTTATTCTTAGCCTCATAAGGGTTGTTTTAACTAAAGATAGAGTTGACGAAGTGTTTGTCAAATGTTGCTATCATAAGTTGTCGACTGCGCCGTCACTTTCGACTTTTTGGGTCGTCACTTGTATTTGATGCGTTTTAAGAAATGGGAGGGATTAATTTTAGGTTTAAGACGAATTGAGACGTGTTAAGACGCTGGGTATTTGAAGTTCGGAAATATCTATAAGCGGCGCATGACTTTTATTGGTCAATAACTTTTCTAATGTTTGAAACTTTGTTGAATTGGCCTGACGTTTAGAAGTTATTATTAAATTGCATGGAATATCATTCGAAATAATCTCTAAAGGGGATTTTATTTAGCTGTACCTTCAGGTTACGTACAGGTTCTAAGGTGATAAACGATTTTGTAGATAATTGTTTTAGACTATTGTAAAGGGCACTGTTATTACAATAAGAAATCACACTTACTATGTACTTAAATGACTTACTATTTATGAGGAGGAACGAGCTTACCGTTTTGGAGCGTTTGTATGTAAGTGTGTATGAGAAATGTTTGTTCAACGACATCTCATAAATGTTGAAATTCGTAAAGCCATTGACGTGTAGAGCATGCCAAAAAACATTAAGTTAATGAACTAAAAAATACAGACATAAAATAAAACTGCTATGGCTAACAAAATAAATTACAAATAAAAACGAGCTCCAATAATCAAAACAAAAAGTACATTGAATTAAACAGTGGCGTGCTACGTTTTTCCTCAGGACTTATACTTTGTTTTCGAATGGTTTATTTATTGATATTGCATGTAAAAGATTAAGCTATAAAGTGGAGATCGTATGTGGCGCGAAGCTGAGCTCTGCGGGAAGTATGGTGCGAGCATTACACATTTTACAACCATTAACGCCCTCCTAGGGGACGGCGGCGGTCTGACGGGCTTGTAGAAAACTGACCTCATTGTAGATCGTTTACTATGAATGCTATGAAAACAGGTTCCATGGAATTAAGAGAAGAAGAAATAAGTAAAAAAATACGTAAATAAAAAACTACACGCTTAATAACTCCACTAGGACTTCCTGTACCAGTGCTACGAATAACAGAAAAAGAGAAAGATTTTGGCCTTGCTGGGAATGGAACTCAGGACCTATTGAAATGTTTATCGAATACGAATGAGTTATTTGAAATCTTAACTAAAGAGTGTTTTTAAACTTTGCTTACCAATAATAGTTAAATTTCCCTTGAGTTACATATTATAGATATCTGAGGGATCAAACGAAACTTCATTGTTTAAAATCAGTTACCGAAGAAACCCCGTATATCTTCGATTTACAACAAAATAAAACTGGAGTGCTCTAAAGGAAGTTTAAACTTTATTCCTGTCCCACACAATTTTGTTGACCGTAAATGCTTAAGCTATAAAGCCAAGATTCACGTAGAATATATTTTCTTTTAGAAATGTGCTAAATCGAAAACGTGGGAATGTTAAGCGTTCAGTCTGCAACTGCATTTTGATGCCTGCTTCGTCTAAAACATCACGTAAGCACGTCGATAGCTTCAATCGTAAAATAAACCACGTCCATCGTGATCGTAGTAATCTATTTAACTTTTTTTTATTCATTGATATAAAAGTAACTTGACATGAAATAGTTAATGCCAAACTCTGTATGGATGTGGCAAATTACTAAATGGTGCTAAAACAATACATTTAGGTATTCTTTCTTCTGACCTACTTGTCGATTGTCTAAAAGAAATTGGTGGCTTTAATTAGACTACTTAGATAGATTTAAGCTTACTCGCAATTAGCGAGGCTTGACTACATTACTAAGAGAGATGACTACATTACTCAGTGTTTTTTACTTCCGTTACCAGAAATATTGCTCCCAGCATCAAAAATTGTAGATTTTCATAAAGCATACAACATTTCTTCGCCTGGCTACTGATTCTTACTGAACTTACTAAACCACTCAAATTAGTCTGGAATTACCATCAAATAAATAGTCTAAGATACACCAACAAATTAATGAACAAGACTTAAGAGTAGTCAGTATAATATTTTCAACTTAACGTTCACAAAAACAATTTAACATCACATATCTTTAGATAAGTCAAGATCTAAGAATTTCTATCCAGAGGGAATCCAAAATTATCGACCAATAAAATCTGAAAACGTTTGCTTTAGTACGTTGAGGATTAGATGGGTGACCGTATTAACCACTAAAGTTATATGACATGACTATCCGCTGTACTTTACAGCTTATTTAAGGCTGCATACACATAAAAATTCTTCCCGAAAGCGTTCTAACGTTATATATGAAAAAGGTTTAGATCTAAATGAAGTGGCAAACCTTACCGATGTTAAAAAACCGTTGCAACTAGATAATGTCATAGTTGATTTTAAAGGGGGGGCAGTACCTAGTCATTAAAAAACTTACCTAATACTTAGTGTTGGTGATATTAGTGCTTAAATATATGGTACATCTTCAGTAGAATGTGTTTAGATCTGTATTAGCCAGCATTTACGTCCTAGACTTAATTCTATTTGAAGTAAAAATACTAACGTTTTTAATAAGGCTGCATCTGATTTTCCTATATTCTCTTTATAGTCCACCCAAAGCTATGATTTGATAGATTTAATAGACAATCCAGAAGGATCATTGAGACGAGTAGTATTTTTAAGTATTAACATGAAAATAATTTAATGAGCGTACCCGCTGCGTGAACGTCTGTAGTCAACAGTCGTAATATACTCGAAGTATGGTACACATGTACTTACCAAACAAAATGGTATAAGCTTCTAACAATCAGAGAGGTTTAACGACTCTATCTCATAGAATAATGTCTACTTAAGTACAGGTTTACTCGGTGCACATTTAACGATATTCAATTTATGACGCTAAGAAATCGGCGGGTGTCTAAAAATTATGTAAAGATTCCTAAATTTATTACCTCCCGTCGGAGTGGTAATCCGCTTACCGTCGTCCAAATTATTGAGTGTGGGACTAAATACTGATATATATTTTCCGTTTACGTTCATTCGTGTGCGCCAAGGACGAACGTCTTATAAAAAGATCTCGTTATAGTTTGAATACGGCTGCGAAAGTTTTATTTTAGTTTCCTCAAGATTTAGTTTTGAGGTTGACAGATAATATTTGCAATTTTTTTTTCAATATATTAGGAACTGATTTAGTATTTATTTAAAACTGTCTACATCAGCATAAGCTTCAATTAGAACTTAAATTACTTATTACTGAAGACAATAAACTTAATGCATTAGGATTTTATGACCTAGTTACAGATATTGTAGATAATGTATTCAAAAATGTTAAGTGCAATCAACTAAAGTTCTTGCCTAAGCTATATCTGCCTTTAACATCGTCTGTCCTTTCCGCTTCCGGTACGATAGCAAAGGATACAACATCATTACGAGCCGGCAGATGCACAGAGAAACTTTGTACTCACATGAATATGGGAACTAGCTTAAACTTGATGAGAGCGAGCATTAATTTATTATTAGCTATTCTAGAAGCACATAGTAAAATTAATCAGTATCATCTTTAGCTGTTTACTGACGTAGTTTCGTAAAACAATAACGGTTATGATAGAGATCAGTTTAGGGTAACGAATTCTAACTACAATAATTATGTATTTGTCCTGTTATAACTATTGTGACAACTGAGTAGTAATCTAAAATTATCTTCGAATTGTACTTATAAACTTACCAGTGTAAAAATATTTAAGAAAGTTTAATGTGATGCCTAGAAAATCAAATTTATTGCACAAGAAAATAACATAGACATCAATAAAATATTATAACCTCAAAGCGTTTAAGCAAATGATCATAACGCAAATCTATCATCGAACGAGAAACAGATTACAAATATAATTTGGAGAGCGACTCTTTGATATCTGTTTGAGGGATCTGACTTTTCATCGTTAGAAGATTAATATCGAGGTCCAATGATGGAATAAACAAATGATACAACCGAACGGGGTCATCGAACCGAGCTGTCAGATAAGCTCCATGCTACATCTAGAGACCAACAATGGTAAGGTATATCGGATAATAACTCATTGTCTTACTTTTTGTTGAACTAATCACTTTATTGTTTCGTTCTTATAATCAATTACTCGATTAGATTTCGTATAAATGACGGCACTGGTCCTATCGAATGCTCACCGTCATTCATTAAGCACATACCGCGTGTGTAGAGTTAAGATCTGGTTTCAGTAACGGAGAATAGAGAATAGATAGTAAGGAATTTAATTATTAGTATATTCTAAACTTGTAAAGCAAAAAAAATAAAGAATACATAAATCAATACTCAAAATAACCGTCATAATAGGAAAAATGAGAACACATAAACAAAAACAGTTATTTAAATTATCAGTCAAATTGTATTAGGAAAATTATGAATTTACGAAAAATCCCATTTTGACAAAGTAACATAAAACCTTGAACACATAAAACATATATTTTGGAAATAGATACTTAAAGTACTTACACTGCCGATTGATAATGATAATATTATTATTGTTTCGTTACTTTACCGACGGCATAATTCAAAATTCATGTTTACCTTTGTTGGTGGGTAATATGGCTAAAGCACACGGTATGTAGATTTATTTCGGGCCCACATCATCGGCTCTCTTTGTGATAGTCTTTTTGTGTTCATTATTTTGTTACGTTGTAAGATCAATGTTCAAATCGTTACCGAATGTAATTAATATGCTTGATAAAGTAAGCTGGGTATCAACATCGTAATTTAATACAGGTCGCTTAAATACCTGCTCGATTCTTGTTTTGCTCCAATCTTTTGGCTTAGTGAAAAGGATCAGTAACTTGGTCATAATTGGAATGTATTATTTTCTAATTATTTAGTTCTTTAAATAACTATAATTCAGGATTTAGTACCAACATAATATTTTTTTTGTTCGAAGGCTTAAGTAGGCTAGTTCATTAATTTTTTTTTTTTGTTTCAAAGAAAATTATCCTTAAAACTTAAATCATAAACAAAGAAGATTAGCCGTTATTTTTTTCGTACAATAAAATGCTTGAATGATGTTTACTCAAAAATTACGTTTTGTTTGAAGTGGCCACACGTCCCTGCTTCTTTCCGCCCGTTAACCACCAATCCTTAGCCTATTAAGTCGTAACACCCGTAATGAATTATATAAAACCTAGTAGCCGATCAATTCAAATGTATACCTTTTCGATCTTCATCGTGAAGGAATTCATAGGTTTAAAGAAAATAATATTTATGCAAGCCATTTTAATAGAAACTAGAAAAATTAATCTTAACGAAAAGATAATCATAGTCATGGCCAAGAGTGACTTTTATCTATGCAATTAGAATGCTAGAAAAATACTCGACGAGTTTCTTAAGAATCAAGCGGTAGACAGACCTGCACTTGATTCACTACATCATGGTCTATCAAGAGGCAATTGAGGACAGTTCTATGCCGCCCTAGTACAACCACATAGTTCATTATCATCATAGTAGTAGTGTAGTTTGCACACTTTACATACCTTTCAGAACTTTATGGAGAACTCTCAGATGAGCAGGTTTCCTCACGATGTTTTTCCTCACCGTAGCAAGTTAATATCTAATACGCACCTACCTTTTTGAATTAGAGATGCGTGCCATGGAGTTTGAATCCAAGAACTCCCGTTCCTGTGACCAATGTTCAAACCTTGTCTATCATTGCTTTGAAGCAGATATTTGTTGTTGATAACACATAATTAGTTTAATTTAACTTGTCTAAAAGCCTTGTTCCATCATTGACTGCCTCCTGCTCATGTAGTGTGACCAGTACCTACCTACTTAAACACTCTCACGCTTCGGTTTGAAGATACGCATCTTTATGATGAAATGAAAATTATGTTTGTTTGTTTTGTAATTGCCTCTAACGCCATCGGTGGTGCTACCTACCGATGTTATCAATTGCATAAATTTATATTATAGTGATCAAGCACTATGGAATGATAAATGTTTATTCGAGTGTATTTGTCTAAGTTTAGAAACTACTTATAATGGAAGGCTAGGCTTAATCTATGACTTCGATGATCAATTAGGATTCATTTGTATACTTAAAGAATATTGCTTGCGTATAAATTACTTTTACATTGATAATTTAAATCTTACGTTTATCAAATCTCTTTTTAACATCTGTTGAAATACTGGATTCAACATTACATTCTATTAAAGAAACTGCATTATCTTCGATCTAAAGTAATTGAGGAAATGAAAACATATATATACAAACGCGCATACATCCTTAAAGCAGTTTCTTTGTAACGTATCATCTATATATCATAACATCTGCCTCAATGGCAGCATTGTATAGAATAACAGCAAAAACTCAAAAACCTGATTCATTATAAATCGTCTGTTGTTTTAGATATTATCACAATAAATATTTATTACATCAAAATGCTTCGGATTGAGAGATAAGATGTGTATTCATTGCGTCCACCATCGGCCGTAACTTTTCTACAAAAATCTCGCATTTCATATTCAGCAAATATACAGTTTCACGTCGTCAATCAGAAACATTTGTCCATGAGTCTTATACGCTATAGAATAAGCGCTATTTTATCAGTACCGACAAATTTTGGACGGTAATGTTTTTTATGCAGTAAGGTATAAAAAAGTGTCAAATTGATATCGTAGTACGGTCACGTTTCACTGATGCAGGGGTCAGAAGTTGGTTCCGTATAACTAAACCAATCAGGGTCCATTGTCTCAGATAATGCTAGGTATATATTTAGTTTTTATAATATATTGTCGTCTCTTTTAGATATTGTTACATTGTTGTAACAATAGCAGTGATACGTTAGTAATTTGAATCTTAGCCCCGCGAACGAGAGTTCCTGAGTTTGAACGTAGCACGCAATTTGAATTCGCAAAAATTAATGAGCGTATTAGGAACTATACACATATAACTCGCCTCGGCGAACAAAAGTTGTGAAGAAGACTTCACAATTTTAAGTTCTTCATAAAGTTCTCAAAGGTGTGTAAAGTCTGCCTATCTGCATTTGGCTAGCCTATTAAACTATGGCTTATACCCTTCATATTCTTAGAAGAGATTTGAGACCAGCAGTGGGACAATTATGGATTGCGATGATGATGACACTGATTCAATAAAAAAGAATTAATAGGTATTCGGTCTGTTTCAAGTTCCTTACATATTTTACGTAACCTTTTTTCTTAGATACCTACAAAGCGTATGATTGCCAATATCAAAGTGAATATGTGATCTCCGAAGCCTTATATCTTGTAATAGTTTCGAGAGGGAACTTCAAGGAAGTATTGAGTGAATTTCAGCGCATACCATTCACATGCCTTGGATGTTATCACTATGTGAATGTTTTAGTATGTAAAATGTATCCTTCAGTCGGTTATAGTTATTATAATATATAATATCGTGACTATGATATGACTAGGAATAAAGTTTATTCAAGAAGCTGTCAACGACACCTCATTTGACTTAAATATGTTGAGTGGTTCAAAAGTCCTAAGGGGACAAATAAATGATCTTATATGCTTGTACATACATACAGGTAATAATCATATCGGTAACCTAGCAAAGAATATGACAACCATTACATTGATTATTCGCCATTGACAATAGATTATTTAGTAATTCTTCATTGTTTTAAAACGTATAAGAGACCCAGGTGTGAGTAGTTTCAAAAAGTTCAAGTCTAGAACTTTCTAAAAGATACGTAGAAGTCATACGTGCGATATAAACTGTAGTGGAGTTTAAAACTTCAGGTGAAGATACTTGTCCTCTTCTAAGATTCTAAGCTAAAGATTCTCTGTCCAAAGTTTTATTCTTGGAACAAAATGGAACAAAAGAGATTAGCAATTCTCTAGCTGCAGTTTTGTAGTCGAGCTGCGTAACAACTATAAAAAGGAGTATAATATCTTCCTACGCTGCAAGGAGGGTAATGTTTATGGAGCGTATGTATATAATGTACATATATATCTGTCTTTGGCACGCTCTACAGTCTAAACGGCTTGACGGATTTCAATACAGGAAGGCATTGGATACGTCTCATTTGTTAGAGTGAAATAGGCTATAGAATGTTTGAAAATACTTTCCCTCAATAGTATATGTAATAGAAGAACATAATATACTATTAGATATGTATAGCACTGCAGTGAAATAAAAAATAATTAACTTTATTAAGTACTTTGAACTTTAAACTATAACACAATTTAGCCGGGACGCATAGGCGTAACGTACCTACGTAACCTAGTAAGCCACGGAGCATAAACTGTCAACCCCAACTCTAATAAAACTATTCCGAACTACGTTAATACAGAGTTGCCATAGTTAATGACACCGAAATAATTTTACGTGCCAAGACCCACGTTTCATGAGACCATTTCAACATTCCACTTGTATCAAGCATACTTTTAACGACAGGACTATAAACAGGAGTAATGACGTCATCAAATAACAAGTTTTGAAAAGTGTATGTCATAGTAAACACTTTTATATCTTTTTATTTGGCTTGGACGGGAAATAATGTGTAGTGTCTATTATCCAACAAGTCAGAAAGAGGGTAATTATTTTCAAGCCTATATGTATATGAGTGTATATATGTATGTACGTCTATTTCTTTGGAGCAATCTACATCATTAACAGCTTGATACGTTTCAACATTATGAGATGTTATTGAATTTGTTTCCATGTAGGGTGTAATATAAGGCTATATATATTTTTGACATACCCCCACTTAAAGCCTTCTAGATATTTATCATCAAGCTTACTTCACTTTCATTACTTAATTTACTAAGGCCACTTATAAATCTAAATCATACTCGAGTGTGTCTTTGGACATGATATGAATTATTATATTGATTTCCAAAATACCAAAGGTCTAATCAACTAAGTTAAAGTGAATATTATGTAAAAATATAATAGTCCAATGATTAAATGTAAAGTTCAATGAACTGTGAATCTTTAATAACCTTAACATTTCGAAACGACAACACTTTTAGGCAGTCATCAATCAAATTCCTTTCTGTCGTTTGTTTCGTTTATAGCTGGTCGTCGTAAATTTGTATCTTTTATTTACCCACCAGGTGTCAAGAGGAGTTTCACACATCAACACCTATTTGTTGAAATCTCAGATAAGATAGGGTACAGAAAGGATAAGTGGGCATGATTAGGACGTTTGTCTTATTAAAATTAATATTTTTAATTTCTAGTTTTTTTGTATACAACGATACGACTACCACTGAACAAGTACACAAAATAAGAATACATTTTTTAAACGTTAACAAATTATATTGTTTTGAAGATTAATAAAAGAAAAATACGGAGCATATTGATGCCATTTTAGTTTTATCATAGACTAATTAGCAGTTTTTCTTATGAACAGTTTAAAATATGTAAAATGAACAGATATTTTTAACAATTTTTAAATATTTTTATAGTGCCGAAAACAGGTGAATTTGCTATAAGTAGACACATCCTTGTAGGTACCAATGACAGTAACTTTAACATCTCTGAATCATAATTTAATCTATGGTTGCAACGGCAATTGAAGTGTAAATAATTTAAGATTGATAATTGATCAAACAAAATTTTATAGATTTTTCGGTAAGTTTATACATGACGTTTATTACGAAGCAATTTGACAGTATTAACTTTACAATTAACATACTAATTAGGTTATTCACATGTAATACTAATATACGTGTCTTCAAATGCCATCCAACAAGCTTATGGCATAATAAATTGAATTGTTAACATTAGAGATTTAGAGTCCCTCCCCTCAAATTCAATAGATATTTTAGAAAAAATAGTAATCCAAAACCTACTTCATTTCAGTTTCTTTGTATTAATTTTCTAAATATATCTAATTGTATGTCTTCAAATATAATTACCTACTAAAGTGTGATTGGATTTATTTGTTTTAGTTTATTTTTAAAAGAAAATAACTAGAAATCCAACAAAGAAATACAATAACAGTAAGCTTTAACAAGAAAGTTATCACAAACACGATCAAATTTTATAGAAGTGCTTTTCGAATTCGCATAGAGACTTGCTCCACTTCGATTCATACAAAGCCCGCGGCGCCTCGGTCTAAAGTACCATTCCGAAATACGCTTACCTCGACACATTATCCCCTTTTATGACCTATAAAAGTCAGGCGGAACGTACTACATTTGTGGGCTAGCATTACACCAGAACCTAATATAGCCCTCCATTTTATCGGCCCTTTTCCTAATACTTTATCGTGCTATGCATAGATTTTTCGACGATTTGTGTTTCGCCTTTTCCAATAAAATGTTTATTGTCCCGACGTCTCCTTTTATTATAAACGCGTGATGGTTCCGCTAATACCAAAACTTTTATTATAATTCATAAAAGCCTATGACCAGTAAAAAAATATGTCCTCGTGAACGTGATCATTTGAGCTGTTTTGCGGATCTTACGATTTTAATAGTATCATAAACTTTATGGTTATAGTCATTGAATTTGAATTCATTTAGCAGCTGGCGGTGAGATTAAAATTTACTCATCCATCGGATTTAATTTATTATAATTGCTCTCAACGCCAACTTACAATTTATGAATTTTGTAGTTTACTTTTAATATGGCTTCATATGTTTTGACAGGTGTTAATCTCGATATGTTTTCTCACACTATATAGCTTAAACTTTGTTCAAATTCGGAAATCATTTACATTGTATGTGTCATTGATACATTTCAGCCCATTTTTTTATCTATTTCTTTTTTGGATACATGTTTTAACATTAGTATAAGAAAAAAATGGCAAAAGAAATAAAATAAGATTTAACTCGGGTTTTAGAAAAGGGCATTGGGTACCAATTGCAATGAAAATTTAAAGTTGAAGATTTTTTGAGTAAAAACGTAACAATTGCCATCTGTTCCTTTAATTAAACAGTTAAAATGGATTTATTTGATCTGACAGCGTGATCTAAGAGCGTAAAATTTTGTTTTGTTTTTTAAATTCATTTCAGGTACTGTGCCAGATTCCCCATGTTATGCAACAGCTCTATTACAAACACTAAACAGTAGCTATAAAACCCAGAACCTAATAACAACGTCAAAAATAATTAGAGCGCTGACTACGAGTATTACACCTAATACTACGTAGTTTTGCACCATCTCTTTACAATACTGTCATGATTTACCGCCTCTAGCTCATATTCCGTTAAATTAAATAACGCACTTTCCCTTGAGACCGGATTTCAGCGTAAAATGAAACAAGATTATTCACCTGTAATAAATCACTTCTTCCTAAGACCGTGTTATCATCGGAGACGATATGAGATGAGCTACATAATGGGTTAAAATGAAATTTGCACAGGAATGCATGTATGGAGTATTAGATAACTTTTTGCAACTGACAAAATCATTAAAATATTCCGATTGCATATTGTTGTAACTGCTGCCATTGTAGTTAAAACTATATTAGAATATTTTGTTCTGCAACATATTTTGTTTTATAGTGAAGTCTAACCCTTAGTACAGACATTACACACCAAACCCTTAATTTTCATATATTTTTAGTAAAATATTCATCGTAATGGACAATATTTGCTATGGCAGCGTCAATAAATCTAATAGTTAGACTGGTTCCATAAGGTATATCACCAATAACACCTACTACTTTGAATTTCAGATTATCTGATGTGGTAAACTAACATCTACCAAATTATAAGAGATGAAATATGTGAAAGAACAACGTTTGCCCAGTGTTTCAGTATCAACATAAAGATGTATCTCTATACAGTTTCTCGTTTCATCTTACAAAGTAAGAAAGAGATCTAATGCGTCCTACTAAACAGCCCTGCCATCTGTTCCCGTCTTTGGTAATTAAATTACTTATCAGTTTTTGCAATTTCTTTAATAACAAAAAGTTTAAGGCACCTGATATTCCATTCATCGGAACATGAAAGGATTCGCAAAAATATTGGGAATTTCTGTCCTTAACTTGACTTCATTAATTAAGAAATTTAGGTCAGTACTTCATGGATGGATGAACAAAAACATGGATTTGAAATTTTGAACTCACTGATTTTCTTTATCTTTTATGTTTGCCTTACAGCTTATAATTACAACTCTGTAGTTAGACATTTAGCATATAGGTTTTGATAGCCAAAGGGTTGACTTTTAAATCATTTATCAATGATCGAATACTATTCAAGACGATTGTAATAATTAAACATTTCCTTGAAAATAATTTAGATCAACTATAGATAAATTTAGTGATGGCATACTGGTCTGAAAGCGAAGATTCCGAATGGGAGTTCTTAAATTAAAAAAATCACCTCTAATTTTCAAAAACGTCACATGAGTATTATTAACTATTTTTAAAGGAAAACATCGTGAGAATTCAAATAAAAAAACACTTTCCTGCAACGAAAATTATCTAAGCTACTTCAATGCATGTGCACATTCAATTACACAACAAAAACTGGTTTAAAATGAATCATATTCTAAAAATTCTCACCTACAACATTGCAAAAACATGAACAAAAACTACGCGAAGAGCGAATATACAAAAAGCCTGCGAACTTCAATGTTAACCCTTCGTTAACGGGGTTACCGTGGGAATGCAAAAAGTGTCACTTAACCCCATCATACGAGATTCATTTGGGAATTTCCTGCATGCGACGAAACCGCAAAAGCGAACTACCTGTCGACATGTGTACGCAAAGATGTATTCTTCTGTTTTATCGACCACACTAACGTATTAAAAAGGCGCTCGTCTTATGGCGCATTTACATCACACGATTGTATGCTCATACTATCTCCATTCTCTCTTCATTCAGAGATACCTCAAAGAAAGTAAGAGATCGAGAATGAATGATCTTAACTCAGGCTTTTTATACGTTTGGTAAATCCACCTTTAGGAGAAACTTGTATAATTTAAAATAATCTAAATATTCAATCAGTTTTAGTTAAAAGTTTAGGGTGGACGTTACCGTAAGAACAAACATTTTGTGTTACCTACAATGGAGGCGAATCAAATGACACCTCGCTTGTTGAGATCAGTCAAGTTAAGGATGTAGAGCCTACTAATGAAATGGACATACATACCTACTCTTGAAATACATTGCTTCAGGCGCAGTCAGGTTATAAAAAAGATATAAGACAAAAAAAAAGATTATTATTATTCGCCATTTGTAAGCTTCTAACGAAGCTAAGCGACTAGTATAAGGATGGATGTTAATGACTTACTATTACTATAAAACTATACTATTAAAAATTACGATTACCAAAGCACATTTGGGGCATAGAAAACAATGCGCTTTTAAATTTGGAAGAAAACGAATTACTAAACAATTATTCACTTAATCTCATATCCATTACGATTTTACTTACTAATGACAAGTAGGCACATTTTTTAACGTTAGTCAAATAGGCGTTCCATTCGACTTATCTTATTACGTTTTACTCGATAAAATTATATTCAATCGAAATATCGACTATCTAAAAGCCTTTCAATTTGAATATTTACACGATACGATAATCGAATCGTTAGACGAAGAAGTTGATCATCAAAATGACAAAATTTTGAGAATTTGATTTAATTAATGTATGGAGAATGAATTCAACATCAAAAATTCGTATGATATGAGTACAATGGATACCGTTCTGGACTCTTGTTAAAGGGTCCTGACTTCGATTCCCAGCAAGGTGAAATTGAATAATCAGTTTAAATTTCTATTTTCTACCATGCTGTGTATGTATGTGCGTTTGTTTATTTGTGTTGTCCATTACTCCCACGATACAGATAATTCTAGTGTTGATCTATGAACGTGTAGCATTATCTATTTAATTTCGAGAACCTTCTACAAAACGAAACTTAATACTGTGGAATTCTTTACTAAGGTCGCTGTATAATATCGTAGTCGAATTATACGAAAGCTCGTCCAAAGTTAGACAGCATGGCGATCGTATTATTCAAACTGATAAACAAAAGGTCAAGTTCCTTGAATCTAATGAATAATGGACCTGAATTGTTCGTGACGGGTCACGTAAGCGGTGAGACAAATTTTGGAGTTGGACGAAGAATGTTTTGGAATAGGTTTAAAAGATAATGTTAACGCTGGGAATGACCGCTAGGTAATCGTTGTAAGTATAAGGTTGGTAACTAAATGATGGCTGATTTAGCTTATGAATAAAAATTTAAAAATCTTACTAGCAGTATTATAAATCTTCTTTATGGGTATTTTCATTACATAATTTATGTTGTTTACAAAGAGATATTTACAATATAGGTCACCACATCTTGCTTATACCTATTCGTATTTTCAGGGGTCTGTTGATATATCAGTAAAAAGCATCTTTTTAAATCTACATTCAGGCATTTTTAAAATAATTGTGAAGTAAAATAAATATGCCGTTCGTAAGTACCTAATAAATGCTTCAAATGACTATTCCAAAAAATGTCCTTTCACATATTATATTACAGGAGAAAAGTTGACTTGACAAGTAACTGCCTATAAATCCTTGTTCGGACTAAGCTAGTATTACAGTCGAGTAGCGAGTAAGTTAGTAGCTAAAATAGTCCCTAAAAATCGTTCGATATTCGCCCAAGTACAGTTCGCAAGATCGTGAGTTTTTAAAATAAACATCGGTAGAATGCAATAGAAAAAATATGACTTTTTCCTGGTGTATTACACTCGACTAAAACGACAGGTTTTTGATTTAAACATACCATGCTGCACTACTTTGCTATTTCTAAATTTATTAACTACCAAAACCAGCAATGATTGAGCACAATGATGTTTGGATAGAACGCTGGAAGTGAAAAAAAATGTAATAAAATCATTGTTTTTATGGGACATTTAAATGTCACCGTCCGTTTTAAGTTGCCGCCCATTTGGCCTCCAACTGTCGCATTGGTACTGGCGATATAGGACGCGAGAAATTGAATATTAAATTCACTAACGAAAGATTTTTCATTACTCCAAAAGCGAAAGATAAAGAAGAATATACATTAAAAGTTTTGATCGATTTATTATCAGCTGAAAACAGACCTATCAAAACTTTCGTTTGATGAAATTCGAGAGACATACATAGTGTAGCTACTTTGTATAATTATATCTGTAAATTAGGTATTTTTATAGATACTTGATACCTCACATTCCTAAATGTTATGAAATTTATAATTATTGAAGATCCATATTATGACTTAGTGGTTAGTGGTTACCAAGCCAGAATGCTCTTCAATAAGTCCTGGGTTTAAATCCTAGTCAGGCAGAAATTTAAGTAAGGAATACAAATTTATTTTGCCTTTGTGTACGTTTTTTTGTCTAATTCTGCTGTCTGTGGTAGCCACGACATAGAAAATCCTAGTGTGTCCTGCAACTTATAAAAGTTATGGTTACATAGAAATCTACGGCACTTCTATATACTAAAATTAAAATTGTTTTTAACGAATATATCGTGCTTAACTACAAAACATAGCCCCTGGTACCTTGGTGGCAATTATGGCGCACACCACCTGTCAAATGCAACTGGCGACACTGGCGTTTCGCGCCAAACTAATTATTTAACAGACTCAAAACAAAAAGTATCCGCACGAAAATATTGCCACATTCAATTTTAAATTTCGAACACTATTGCTTTTTATTAACTGCCAGCTTATTTCACGTTTGGCTTTTTTAAAATACGAATTTATTAGTTGAGCTTACATTGTTTTTTTTTCACTTTTTGTTTTATTTCAGTATAGATATGTAAAATTATTTTTGCTTACGCTTCCAATCGCCAAGAGGAGTAATTTAATTAATTTAAATTAAGAACGCGTAAGCAATTCTTCACTGTAGCAGTTTGAGTAGTATTCGTTGTATTTAATTTGCGGACTGAAGGAGAAAAATCGGATGCTCGCGGCTTAAGCAGGGTTTAATTTGTGTCCATTAATAAAGATGATGCGGCCGTTACCCTTGTGGCTATTAAATTTTGGTCTCCCATACATATATCAATTATACAACGACAAGTTACATCGTTCTTGTGTGTAACAGATAAGGTTCATTATTGATTAACACTAGGTACCTACTTCGCTTAATGTGAACCAAATATGCTTTTTTTGCGAGCCGAGTGCCAGAACGGGTTATTCATGAAATGCAAGACGGTTGTATTTTAAGAAAACATGTGATCGTATCGTAGCCTTGATAGTGTCGGGTGGTAGAAATTTGATCGGTTTTATGTTTTCGTATGCATAATGACTTAGGTAGGTACCTAAAGCAAAAAACATCTGTAAATAATGTCGATGACATCATTTTATTTATTGCTTTTAAAGAAATATTTTACGTACTTGATATGTAAATAATATTAGCCTTATTGTGCTAAAAATTTAGGGTGGCCAGATTCTAGTGTTGGGAGTATGTTAACTAACTAATTATATGTATCTATACCTCGTTTTTTTCGTCGTGATTTAAAAGGTAAACAATCTTACAATGTCTTTTTTATGAAATTATCGATTATCGATTTAAAAATAAGATAAACACAAATTAAATAAAAATTAAGAATAAACAATAATTTAATGTTAAAATAAATTTCTGTATACTTCTAAATATTTTTTTAAATCAATGAAATAAATAAACGTTGTGCCAAGATTGTTTACCTTTTAAATCACGACGAAAAAAATGAGGTATATAACATTGCATCCAAGGCTTCTAAATTCTATCGTTACATCATTACTGATCGTTATTATGCAAACCTAGTAAATAAATGTATTCAGAGTCTATCCGTTGGCATTATTACACCGGATGTGTTATCCATTGTTCTCAGTTATGTGTAATGTTTTGAGCGACCTTGTCTTTAATGTGTATATAGAAATAGAGGATTTCTAGGTGAATAAGTAAATAAATAAACCATAGCCATGCTAAAGGTTTCTTTGCCTTGTTTTTCTTTAGTAAAATAAGACTTTGTGATAATACCCATCGAAGGACACCAGACTTTAAAACATTTTTTTAGGAATTATTTATATAAATTAATATCAGAGGTAGTAAACCTTTTTAACCATATTTATTATATAATTTTTTTATTATTATTGTATTTAGGTGAATCACTTTCTCACTCTAATGACTGTAACTTACGTGCCATTGTGAGTAGTAAGATGATACACATTCGACAAATACAAACAATATAAAGATACCATTATTGTAGTCTGTCCCCCAAAGTAATGGCACATACTCGTACCAAGTAATAGCGATTAATATAAAACTCATTGATGGTGAACAACGCCCATGAAACACCCTTAATGTATTGTCCATTGAACCATAATAGTGTTTTACAGACACGGACGTAGGAAACGGGAAATAGAATGGGAAGAGGAATGTACGAAAATAGTTATTGTCTAAAAATATCAAAGGTTTTCGTAAGGTAACAAGCAATTTTGTCTATAAGTATGTAATTACTTTTTTTGGTATAAATGAGAATGTTTTTGTAGAAACTAGAGGAGAGAGTCAGTGGTCAAATTTCGACCACTCGACCATAACTAATTGTGTCAAATAATGCATAAAACATAATACATATATTATATTAAAGGGGTCTTCCGTCTGAAGACTGTGAGCTGTGTCTGTTCTTTGAACATGTAGACTTTAACCATGCCAAATCTCAAACTCATACGCGCCATCATTATTCTTAATAATGTAGCGAAACTTCTGTTTTTTTTATGAGATTTATTGCAAATTCGAGTTTAAAAATAACAAAGAAATTTCGCTAATTTTTGCTGCGAAAATCTTAATGTTTTCATTAGCGTTTTCCCTTTTTAGACGGAAATCTAATTTATTATTAACTCGGTCACTTAAAGTTTTCTTAGTGAAGAATTCTGCCTTTTCATAGCTGTGCAAAATATTTTGATGTCTAATAGCCTCCGATCTAGTTACCTAATTCATTTATGCGAATAAAAACCAAAAATGAATAGTTATGTTTTCTTTATTGAGGTCGAAAGGCTAATTATTTATCGGCAGTTTTAGAGTAAAAATGAGATTTTATTGTTTTTATTACTAGTTCTAAAAATATACTCATTAATTATGAACACGTTAACAATCTAACACTATTGTCTATTATAAAACTTACATAGTGTACAATACCAAATATTGTTTAATTTAACTAATTAATTTCATATTTCAAAATAATTAATTAATAGAGCATTACCGATTCCTGTTTTCCTTAGAAGAAAAATAAAAATTTCTAAAATACAATGGTATTGGTGGTACAATAATAACTTAGCAATCCCTTCCCCAAATAAAACCACTATTCTATATTTAATCTACATTCCGTATTCCATTCTATTAAAAGGTCGGTAAAGCAGACGAGCGATAGCGCGTTTTCTGTGCCCATTGATACCGCGTTTGAACGCACGATTTACCAGTACGCGCTATTTGCCGCCCACTAGGAGCCCGAGAGACGTGATAGATGTGCGGATGTCCCGCGACTTTTGTTTTTAGAGCCACTTTGTACTCACGATGATATATCACGATCACGCTTCACTCGAACGCGTGTATTATATCGCGCGGAAAGCCTAAATGCGTTGCCGACGGTTTAATAATGTGCTGAAGATTTTTGTGTTATATTACTTAAGAAATACTGCTGGTAATGTTTTTTATACTATAGATAAACAATGTTAATTGACTTACCGTCTTTATAATAATAATTACGAATAAGAAAACACTGATACAAAAAAAAAAAATTGTTACCTAACGGTAGATACACGGATAACATCTCTAACAAAATTCAATCAAACTGTATCGTAGGTACAAAAACCCAGAAGTTACATCAGCAACAATAACTGCAACAGGCCTCTAATATGTTTAGACACTAGATTCGATCTGAAGAAATCTGATAGCGGGGAACTAACGAGAAAATTATACGCAAGAAGCATGGTCAATTTGTTCCGTGTAAACGCTGGGTTCCTTCAACTAGCAACAAAGTGGATTATAGTATAAAGCGCACAGTACACATTTAACATGAGATTATTTACAATGGAGCAAAAAACATGATGCGGTGTCTACTGTCTAGTTAGAAAGAGATGGAATAGGACGTACGAAAGTTTCTTGAAACTTCAATATTTTTCATTAGTCTTCAGACTGTTGCTCATCAACACATTGATTGGTATGAAAGCGGTAACCTATCTTCTAAGTCGATAAGACGTTAAGTTACAACAAATTTGTGGTTGGATGGAAACATGCAAGAGTTCAAGAAGTGACTATTTACTTTTAAAAAACATCAAACGTCCGTTTTACTTGTTTATCGGCTACTTCAAAAAGTAACTTATTAAACTATGGAAATCAAAGGACAGAAAAATTGGCCTTAATATTTATAAAAACTTACCGATAAAAACAGGTACAATCCACCAAACAGAACCGTCCGCAGGATTAATGAAATTCCTCTCACATGATAAAAAATACAACGACCACTCTCGTTGAGCTCGTATAACTCCTGTAACCCCTGAATCAGTTTGACGTCAATCAGGAATTCCCTAATTCCGCGATGTCACCGTATCTGCCGAATGCCGTATCCATAAAGGGCCGAGTTTTTTCTTCTACAGACGAGAATGTACAGTTTTTGCTACGGCCAGCCATCGACTTGCTCGGTTCGTTTTTACACGACGACCAGCAAACGTTTTTTGCGAGGCCCAAAGTCATCTTCGCTCGTCAACCGTCCATATTTCAGTACTCACCACCACAGACGTAATTGATTGAATTCTGTGTAAATAAGCCATATTTTTGTCTCCGCACTTTTTGCTTTGTACTCGTTAAAAAGAAATATTAGTACCTTTAAGCTACTATTTGGTTTGTCGAACATTTTTTGGCAAAGATCGTTAACTCGAAATGTATTTACGGTAAAGCGACTTTAATATAAGCCGGTGGTGTAAAAAGTAGTTGAGATTTAGTGTTGCGGCAACAAAAAAGGTAGGTTTAAAGCTTTTGCCGGCCGGAGAAGTTGTTTTGTTTTCAACAGAAAATGGTAATACCTTCGGAAGTTAAAAATACGTTGATATATTGACACCTTAACAAGAGAATTTATTAAGGTGCGTACAAACTATATAACAAAACATGTTATATAACATAGTTAAATAACATGTGTTATAAATGTGGACGATTTGTGATTATTTTAATGTGTACGGACTTGTTATAATTATGTTTCATGTTATATAACAGAAGTTATAAAACATGTTACTTAATCTGTACGCACCCTTATATGATGGGTTGCACGAATATAATATTAGTTTTAGCCCATGTTATTGTTGAACATAATTTATCCGAAAAATGTATACTTCAGCTATACCTACATGATTAAAATGAACTGTAAGATTTATTTATTTCCAGAACTTGATTTGAAATTGCAAAACATGATGATTCTTATCGTTACAACTCGCATCGAATGAATCGATTTAACGATAAGGGTACCAATCATCGGATGCAAGGAAGGCGTGAACTTGATGACTGAGTTATGACGATTATAAATCGACTTAATATGTTTACATATTAAACGATCGATGTTTTGGTTATTCAGGTCGCTTTTCAATTAAGGCCGTGAAATTTGCATGTAGTTTTAATTGTTGATGACATTTACATAATAAAATGAAATGATGATCAAGATAATTTATTATGATAACGCACAAAAGCGCATTTATCTTTAAGTATAAAAGGAAACTTTAAAAATTAAATAGATAGTAGATTTGAAAATTTGAAATTAAATAAATGAATGTCACTCATAGCATAGAAATCCTTAGGACTATTACGATAATAACTAGTAATAATGATCGAAAAATCAAAATACCGACAGCTATAAATTTAGGGGATGTAATACATGCCATGTCAAAATATATGCCATTAGAAGGAGACAAATCACATCATTTCACATATTTTGAAATCCGTGAAACCATTTAGGCTGTAGAACATGTTAAAGGAATGAATATACATACATACAAACATCTTATAAGCGCTTGAAAAACCTTACACTCCTCATGGTGCATTTGAATTAAAAACAAAAAAAAAACAAAAAAAAAAGTCTGTGTTGAAATAAGAAAACGAATGTCACCCGTACCATAAAAATCATAAGTCCAGCCTTGTAACGATAGAAGAAATAAAACAAAAAGACAAATTAAAAAACCAAGTATTTTATGAGAAGCATTGACGGCCTCTAAACCTCGATTTACAAATCAAGGAACACCGCAAACGCCAATATGAACAGCTTCGCTTTGAACAAACGGTGATGGAGATCAATATCGCAGTTTTAATAAAACAGATGGGAACCGGCTTCCATATCCGGCGTTCGGTTTTTGCTGCAAAAAACGTGCCCCTCGAAACGCAGTGATAATAGAAACAACGGCGTCGCTCCAAAGGGGTTATCCTTAGGGTTGTCATTACTTGCAGACCAATATGAGACGTGTTTGGAGTCCATAGTAAAGTCTCTTATAGAACCTTTCTAAAATCTAAAGTGGGAATGATTTTTCGTCTTCGTTTTTTTCTAACCCATGTTTCACGGGGGAATTTATATTCTTCTACTTATGTAATAGTAACTATTAGTACCTTCCCCCCTCCTCCTTTAAACGAAGCTCTAAGGTTTACTTAAAAACGCAGTAAATAACATTCTTTGCCCCTTTTGACCCTCACATAACAGTTGAGCGGTCTCTTTCATTAGTTAGTGTCTGAGCTAGGTTCTGCTTTTATACTGTAGTTTTTTTATGTTATTAATATAGCAAATGAATTTACAGTACCAACGACCCTAGTCACCCATCATCATCACCATGTCACACATCAAGACAAACCTCGAGTAGGAGTATGGAACCATTAGTTGTTTAGTAGGTCCTATTAGTAATAGGTGTTTATGAGAATTTTAGTATGCAGTTGTTAATTCGTTAGTTTTGAGGATTGCGGAAGTTGTAATAATAATGCAGATTTGTCTTGGTAGTAAATATTAGTAGTCCAATTAGTAATCCTAAGTATTTGTCCTACTCGAAGTTGGTCAAGAAAAGGGTTGAATACTCTGGTAAGCCGACAGTTTAATATACTTGAATTGCTTGGCAACCCTATCTCTCTAGTATTTATTTGCAGCAAGGTCTTTCTGAACGCGTTAAAACGAAACATCTCGACGTTCCGGCCCAGCGTAGGCGGGATTATACAAGCAACTATCTGTTCCAATTTATATACCGACAAGAAAGACGTATCAATAAAGTTCAATAAGTGTACGCCCGTATTTATACTGTCCCGGTTTTGTTTCTCTGGTAATTTATGTGCATTATAAGATGATGTTGAATAGTGTCGAATAGTTCGTGGGCCCACGCTTTTTGGATCGAACTTGACTCAATTAAAACATGTTTTCTTTGTATCTATTCTGTATCGACTCTTTGAAACATTCAAAAGATTTTAAGGCATAATCTTATTGTCACTTTGACTTGTTTGTTGGCTTCGTTAAATAAACAATTAAATCCAATAAGACTACGTAGCTATATTCTATTCTAGTTTGTATTAATAATACCTTTAACTTACAACCCCAACAATTGTGTTTTTCTCATACATATTTCAATTAGATCGTCTGTATATAAAACTGCAATCTATTCACTTTTTAATTAGTATACTATAAGATTTTTGTTGATACCCCCGTAAATAAACAATGTTGAAATCGACACAAAATAAACAAAAAAAATCCTCAATTTAATCACTGCTTTATTTACTTCAGACTTATCAACTTTTAGTAGGACATTTCAAGAACTATAACTCAGAAAGCGTCACATTCCAGCTATCGTGAATGATAATAAGATCGTAAACACTGACTCTACATTGACTCTAATACGTTCTTACTGGAACTCTTTATCTCATATGACTTTTTTACGCGAAGGGGTGAGTGAAAATCTATAAAACTGGGGTCTATGACCTGGTGATATATGACTTTTTTTATCGACCTCCTTGAATAACTAATGTATGTAGGTTTTTAAAAGTCAATGCAGTATAAAATCAACATGGTTACAGTATTGAAATAATAAAATACAGGGAAATAAAACGATTCGCTATTTGTATTGGTTATCATATTCCGTGCAGTACTCCACTATTTTTGAGGATATAATAATGCTCTGTCATTCATCGACATGAAAGTATTGTTTTGGAAATATAATAGAGCAAGTAAATTTTATTTACATAGTTACAACTTTCATTTCATTTTAGTAGATTATAAGTCTGATAAAACTAATCGCTTATTCTACATCTTTATAGTTTACTCGTATACATATTTTGTGACATGTAAGAATTTTTTGTTATGCGTGAAACTATTTTTATAATCATTTTCTTAATGAACTATATTAAAGTTTTACGATTTGAATACTCGTAAACGACGTGAACCCTTGTTACTAGGATTGGCATAATACCCTTTTGCGTGACAAAACACGAGAGCCACGCGCATATTATTATGATAGCTGATAGGTCAAAGTCATTAATTTGCAGAGTGACCTTACAAAGTTGTTTAGTCATCACTCAAAATCATAAACAGTCATAAAAATTTATGAATACTGAAAAGGGATTATTATAAACTCTTACATTTTCGTTTTTTATCAGTAAAATTGCAGCTTGTTTTTCATTTCATTTTAGTTTTTAAATTTTGATTTTTCTGTTTCCTTTTTTTAATTAATTTAATTAAAGTGTGCAATACAATGTGTCGCTAAGGCCTGGCTACTAAGGTATTTTGGGTTTTACATAAGATTTAGAATTGAAAAACTACAATTACTTAGTTGTTAACCTAACATTTTATTGTATTAGCTTAAAAATCCCACTTTAACTTTTGCCGAATTTCTCAAAAAAACTACAATATTCCATAACCAAATGCTGTACTTGAGCTTCTTTCAAATATTCGAATGATTGGAAAAATATCCAACTTATAGTCCTTCGAGCAGGACATAAACCAAGCCAATAGGCCATTTCAGGGCAAGTTATTCGTATTATCGTAATTAACTAAAAAGTATACGCTATTAACTGTCACCTCAGCTCATTGCGTGACAACCTGCACGCACGCTGTCAAATGATAACTCCTCGTCTATCATTCACAGAAGAATGAACTTGCGGAGTGGTTGCTTTGTTATAGCCTTCGTAGATAAGCATTCCCGACGGAATTAGTAATTTAAGCGCCATAAAACCACTAATAGCCACGCTGGCGTGTATTTAAACAAAGGAACGAATAAAGGTGAATGGTCAAGTATTTGAGTTTTTTAACTTTCAGCCTATTAATTTTGTTGCGGTATCAACGCTTCAATGGAAATTTAGTTGTAGTATTAATTTGCTAACATTTTATGAATCTGCTCCTTTGCAATGGGATCACATTACTACACTTGAAATGTTATCAGTTATCAGTTTTCTATTGTGGATTGTGTTTGAACGATGTTGCTTCAAGAGCAATGTAATCAAGTACTCTTTACGTTTTATCCAATAATACACACAACTATGGTGTAAGTGTACTCGTGCCTACTTACACAGACTTTAAGCTTTCCAAACATACCTAAATTACACAGAATTTAGGCTGTCGAAGAAAATATAGATCGTTTGTAAGAAACACTTGAATACTAATTAGAAACTGCAATACAATGCATAGTTTCGCAGCTTAGTTACTTTATTTAGATGCTCAAAACTTCGTATAGAGGTTCAATAAGCAAAGGAATACTAAGGAAATGTTTGCCAACAAAATAGTGGGCACTTTCTAATAAGTAAATAAAAATACAATGAGCACCAAGCATCCTTTCCAGCTGTTGAGTGCATTTTCTACTTTTCAATTTCCATGGGATTTATGAAAAACAAACAAGCTTCCATTGTCGTCGCGTCGTGACAATTTGCTTTGCGGTCAGATGTCGTTTATGTGCCGCGGTGAGGGGGAAAATTGAACAACTGTTTTTTATATTATTTTTAAGAATTCTGATCTAACTTGTATCGATCGAAAATCTTCGAGAAAGTTAAGGAGGCTCAACCATGTAATATGAATGCTAGCAGCAAATTTTCATGAGCAGTTTCATGTTTCCGAGGATGAGATCAATAGGTATTTAACCTTGCTGATAGTAAATTTTTATGCATCAAGCAGATGTGCCATAATCAACAAGAAGTGTATTTATAAAAACAAAATTATTATAAAAACAGAACAGCAGTTAAATGGCAGTGTCAAAAATTACTAAAATTTTCTTTAGTAATTTTAACCTTAAATTATTGTTCTTGGACCCTTAAGGCAGTCCTTAAAGTGAACTTCAACATGTCCATATTTTCATACTTGAGATCGCGTACTACATTATCCACTTCGATAAAATCAATGGTTTGGATCTACATCACAAAACCTCTGACGTAAAGATTACTTCGTGACGCGAACGCTTAATAAAGAAGCCGTTAACGAGTGAATTTATTGTCCAAAATTGTACACATTATTGCAATAAACATTTGTCTGTTCTCGCATGACCCAGCAGGGGGTGAGAGCGATAACTTAAAATTAATATTCTGTCAGCGAAACCGAATTTCGGTGAGTATTTTCGGTGCGTACATTATCGAGGCGTTTTGATCTCGAAATCAATGCGAGTGTGGAAGCGGATTTATGCGTGTTTTGTTTCTACATTATGAATCCCGTGCTGCTTGCGGAATGTTATTGGATTTGAATCGAATTCCTACAACATTTGCATTACAATAATGATTTTATTGATCGGTAGTGGCAAATATTTCTTGTAAACTTTCATTATTTACAAGTTATTCTAGAGAGCTATGTTAGCAAAACTTACCTATCATCGCTGTATCTTTCTGTTTGTTTGCCTTTGTTACCATAAATTCGATTGTACATGTCCTTTTTCTCCATAAATTCGATTTCAAATATTTTAATATAATTGACTAATAATTCTTCAAAATCAGGATGATGTCGTTAAAGATCCAGGCGATATTCAAAATTACCTTTCTGATAAGACTAGTGTTCCTATAAAACTCTTACTAGATTCCAAAGGCGAAACAAAGCGAGGCGAGTTATTCGTAGTTCTTTCATGGAAATCCGGTAACAAGCTGAAACTTTGTCGTGGCTCGTTCAGCATCTTATTTAGATCGTTATTCAGTTTACGCCACTTTGAATTGGCTTCAGGTTTTGTTTGCGAATGAAGTTTCATTGCATCATAATTTGACGATCCCTATGGCGCAATAGTTACTATAACCGACCATTGTTTTATGAGTTCTGGGTTAGATCCACCGAAGGGAAAGCTTGAATGATCAACTTAAATTTCTGTTCTCAATCTGGGTGTGTTTGTGTATTGTCCGTGGCACCCGGTTTATGGGGAATCATACTATTGTCGGGCTACGAGTGTGTAGCAGTGTAGATTTTTTTATTATTATTTCTATAATTTTTAATTATTATTTCTATAAAAATCACTCGCTGAATACCTGCATGGCTATGAATTGGTAATATAACGTAAAATACATATGAATCAATTAAATTATTATCAGTTAATTTTAATTTCGTATCCTGAACAGCATATTTTTATTTTACAAAGACTAAGCATTTCAAATCATACTAAGGAATTCTCTTTATAATATGTAAGTAAGTACCATGAATCACAGTACCAGAAATTATTATCTAAAATTATTCCACATCATTTAATAACTTATCATTTATTTTACCAAGAAAACGGTTTAACACAGATTGCTCCAAAATGTCACTAAAGGGGAAATAGATAAAATTAAGAGAAACATATTTCAAATGCACATGCCTAAGATCATCCAGTTTTTTATATTCCATGAATTCTATCCAAGTTTTCGGATTCATCAAAAAAATATCGCTAATATAAATTAATATTCAAGGCGCAACACGTAAGATTTATGAATAAAACGATTCCCATTTCTTACGGACTGTCACGAATCTGATATTATAAAGAATCTCACATGAGATGGTGCGATTACAGAATGCGTTTAATTTATGTGATCCTGTTGTTTTATGATTTTACTGTTGCGCTAAGGTTTTGGAATTAATTTGTGATATGATCCTGATATAGGATCGTCAAGGGCTTGTTATAAATTGGTTGATATGAAAGAGTTTCTAAAGCTTCATTTGTCTTTAGGATTCTCTTTCAAATTAAAACCTACAGGGGAAGAATCTACATATTTTTTTTAGCCTAGAATAATGAATTTCGCAAGAACCTATGTTTTATAGCATAAAGCACTTAGCCGGTTTTTTAATACTTTAAGTTTTTCTTTGTGTAAATAACGTTGATTTACAAGTTGGAAGTTCGAATACGTCCAAATCGGCTCGGGTTTCATATTTCGTTTCCTGATTTCCGACATGATTATTAAATACGGAAAGGCAAAATTTTCTGCGAATCCAACTTGAGACATTGAGTGACAGTTT
>LGAG01000074.1:104503-130072 GCA_001278395.1 Lerema accius
AAAAACTTCCGTATCGAATGTTTCCAAATTCCAGCATCCGCATAAATTCCAATCTCAAATCAGACCGTACAATCATTTACCAACAGAAACGTGAACTCGAAGTAAAATAAAATAAGGCAACATTAATTGCATAAACGCAACCATTTAAACAAAGAACTACTGCAATGCCCACCCGAATTTGCAATACAATCTGTGAACATCGACTATATTACAGTTGAGAGCGATAAGGCCTAAAATGGCGTGCACGAAGTCCCTTAAACGGCGTAATCGGTACATCGGCTGTTTGGCCGACTATGCAAGCGTAAAGTAGGTCTCGGAGCGCAGTCTACTGTTTCAATATCTGATTGCTTGCTTACTTTTAATTATTAACCTCGCGGTATCTCCTTTGCAATCAGCTACACCCACTTCCTTTATGTAGTTTCCAAACTGTCTTACACTAACATTTGTTCCCAAACTAGTAGAACTAGTGCATAGTAGTTCCTGAATAATGGAGAAGTGTGTGCTGGGATTGAATAGTATGTTTAGGAACCACATCCCGATAGTTAAACGGGTCAGTGTGCATGCAACTAACTGTACCTACTATGTGTTTGTCTACTGAAGATAAATCACTATGTATAATTGAATTTAGCGGGATATGCTTGGTCAAGTAAACTTAGGATCTTTCAAATAGCAGATTTACGTTTTATTTACTTTTAGTACATATTGACCCACAACGCATTTGCGATACCTTTGTGGATGGCGATGATTATTTATCACTAATTGTCTATTTGTCTACCTTCACATAAACTAGTAAAATTAAAGTAATAGCATGATCCGAGATCAAAGATAATATAGACATAGATCCTTTCTTTACCCTACTGTTTATTTGTAAGTATGAAATTTTACAAAATCATGTATTGTTTCAACGATAGGCCTTGCCTCCAATTTAGCAACCTCGTTGTTCTAAAGTAGCAATAAAACTGATCATCTCTGCGTTATTACCGCAAATTCTATTGTATTCTTAACAATACACGTATGTCCCACGATAAATAAAATTACACATGAGAGAAATCTAAATGAACTGCAAGGAAGTAACAGCACATAAAATGTGTCACAACGTGCGATTAAATAGGATTTTATAACGTCTTTAAAAGCTTTAGATTAATTAATAACATATTTTAGTATGTAGTTTGTTGGTAATTTGTTGAATATATTAACCATTAACATAAATTAGCGATTCTTAGGGTCAGAATAATAAAAAGTTAGTATCATAAAATTGATATAATTAATAATTATGTTCTAAAAATTCGCCTCTACCTTTTTACTTAGCCATAATTATACAACCCTGTAGACAGTATACAGTCTAGCAGAGTTTAAGGAAACATTCACGCTTGATTCTCCTGTCTTAGTAGTTTTACATAAACCATATAAAATAATACAACGATCATTTATTTAACAACTACGATGTCAAGTTTCACGGAACCCTTTTGTAAAGTTACTTTAAGGACTCTTCAAGGCGATAAAAAATAGAACAGTATATTTTTTGTAAGGCCGCGCGACCTAATTCGTTACTAAATGGGTGTTTTTATTAGAAACAAAAGACGTCACCCGAAAATAAATTTAAATAATTAAAAGAAGAATGTTGAGTTTCCGCTCTTATTTGTAATCGTTTACCTGATTCCTAAATGCAACGATTTAAATGCGCGATGAATAGCTCAAGCCCCTTAATTTTAACAAAATTGATTCAAGATAAACTATACGAATTGAATGATAGAAGCATAAGTAAAGAGTAATATAAAGTTGATATCTCTGTGACAATAACATAGTTTGGCTATAGAATTGATTTGGATATAAATAATTTAAGCGCATTTAAAGTATCCGTAGATGCACTGCTTCAAATAGCTGATGCCATCGGTTTTAACTGACTGCTTTTAGCTTCTCATGTAGTTATAGTAGTCAGAGGAGCAAATTTAATGCTTGAAGATTTCGGCTCCGATCGCTTGAATCAGTTCGTCTATGGCTAGCCTTTGTCAAATTTGTGAGGTGCAGCTTGAGGTGAATACAAGTCATTATGCAGATAAAGCATCGATATACCTGTCACACGAGATGTCAGTATTTTTCAATTAAAAGTATTTTGCACAATTCCAAAAACCAACTGTACATGCATAGTTCAACACAAAGTGACACTACTAAGAGGATAAGTTGTTGTAATATCTCTACTTACATCAGGAATGCGTTGTAATGAGACCTACGTGACAACAATCCAAGAATATTTTTCGAATTAAACATATTATTTTGCAGCCCATTGTTTACTCTTTTTTGCTAAGTTAATTGTGTCGGACTCACATGTATGCATACAGAATTAATTCAGTATCATGCTCAACTAGTAATGATATGCGGCGCGGGGGCATTACAAATGTACGACATTAATAAAATGTCTACAAAGAGAATATCTCATGCGCAGCGGTGATTATAAAGAGTTTGCGAATTGTCATGCAGATGTGCCATTGGGCACGAAGTGGCTAAACGTTATGCTGGAACATTGTCATGATAAATACCCATGGCAGTGTCAGTAACTCGTCTATTTTTAGGATTCTGCATTGATATCGGATCTTTTATAATTTTGCCATCTTCTGCCGTCCTTCATCAGACTTTGACCTTAAAATTACCTACTAGAAAATTGTACAGAACTGGTCTAATGGCATAACAAACGGTAGTATGTAAAAGTAGAAGTATGAAGGAAAGATTGTTGATTAAGTAGGACTTCTACTTACTAAACCACTGTAATGTCTCCTCTTAGGAACACCTACCTAGTAGTTACTACTATAAGTTCTTTAACATTGTTTAATTGTAGTGCATCTAAAGCGTCTTCATGTGTCACTGTATGGTCTGGAATCACTTCTGTATTATTTACTCTACCTACTCTCAGAGCCATACAAACGTTATCGCGGTCGCATCGTACGGAGATTAAGGTTGCGGCGGGAGGCGAATGCATCGTCATGCCTCCGTTTAAAAGGCCCAAGGGATAAGCGATCTGAAAATTAAACAAAATTTATATTACTTAATTATAACTCAATTAAGTATAATAGTTTACATACAGTTCAATATTAATAAATACCTATACCTGAGTGCGCCAGAATGAGGGCTTTTGGATCGTATGTATTTATTGTAATGTTGGTAATATACATTATTTTGGTACGGCTTACGGTCCAAATGGCGTAAAGGGCAAACAAATGACGTGTCGTTGGATTCATCTACATTGTGATAGTGAGATGGACAAGAATAATGAAGGCGAAAACAATTTTTCTTTCTTCTTCAATTTGTGAATGCGTGACTTGTTTATAATGGAGATTGTCGAATACATGATTGTAATTAAAATTGATATTATAATTGTTGTAACCCATAAATCTATCCTATTGGTAAACACGGATTTCGTTCGATGCCTAGAGAAGTTACATAATAACAAGAGTGACTTATATATTTTATTTTAACAGAATTTTTATTTACTATCTTAATTGATTAATTAAGTAGTAAAATTATAACAGTTAAACGTTTATAACTTGCGACGTATTTATAAGAGGCTCTAAGCCTCAGGGACTGGACAAAATAAAAATGAGCATTCTCCTTGTTGGCTTATCGGAATAGATTACTTTTTTCGAAAAATCTTCAAGGGGAGAGTTCGGTGTATTTATTTTTTCTAAATCCTTAAACCGTGGCCGAACAATTCAGTTTTTAGCTTCAGCAATTTCCTGCTTAATGAAAATTCCTTGGAAAAGTATCGGGGTTCCGTTCACAATCTAAACAGAAGGCTTACGTGACATTTTTCTAGTGGAACAAATTGTTTCTTTCCCTTTTTGTTTCTTTTTTTCTTGTTCGAGCACGTAGGTAACTCGCGTGTGGGCGATTTTCAAGTAATCCCACTTATATGTCGTATAAGCACGACACTTATTTGTTTTATGAAAAACATGATTTAAGTACTCGGTTAGCTTGCATATTAAATGCAAATACTAGTAATTATATTTTGTTTTCTTTTAACGGGTTATTACATAAATAAGAATGTGATTATATACCTACATTTTAACTTTTCATGTCTAAATCATTCTAACATAAACACAAAATAATAAATTACGTAACATTGTTTTATTAGATACGTATAATAAGAGAAAATGAAATATGAATTCTCCAATGTATTAATTCTAAATTTCAAGATTAAATTGAAATCTTTGTTATGACTGTCTTCCTAAATAATCTCGTCATTGTATCAACATTTAAATCTCATAACAGAAAAAATGTCTCCAACACCCACCTCATCGTGTAAGACCTCAAGTATCAATGGAGCTTTTTCTATTAATATTACAATTTACAAATAATCTATATGATCCTTATTACTAGGCTTTAAGGTTTAAAGTCCTTTACACTCACGAAACAAATGCGACAGTATATTTGGGTGGTCAGTGTTTTCTTTAAATCTTATTATTAGTGGCTGGCTTATTTTATTTTAGCGCCATTGTTTTAAAAGTAAAGCCATTGTTGTGGTAAAAGCTTTAGTAAATACGGATTTCATGCAACATTGTACATATTGGGGTAAATAGTAATTATATGGCTGTATATTTGAGCAGTCATAACATTGTTGGGTTTGCTTTAGTCTACGACACGGGTGACTTAGCTTTTCGTATCTGTGGCCGTAACTCTTTAATGTGCTCTGCAGGACACGGATCTTGTCTCATAGCAGAAGCTTAGAGCATACTTCATCATGTTATGTTACACATATTATGTTACTATTACATGTTAGTAAAGGTTAGTAAGACACAAAATACACAGGATCAAAACTCAAAATTGGTAATTAGTATTATTACCATACAGTCTATACGGCCACATATTAGACACGGTTTAACTTCCAAAGCACTGAAACGCTTAATTCCTGTCACTAGAGGTTACCCATCCTACCAATGAATAAATCAAATACTTATTTCAAATACTTCACTACAAAACAGCAAAAAACATTTAAATAAACTTAACACTTAAACTCGAGTCCCAATCGTCTATTTGCAATAAGTTATACGACTCTTCGTCTCAACATGCATTGGAAACTAAGTGCGAGTAAGTTAGTTCTCGTCTCGAACTAAGTGCTTCGATTCTCAACATTGGAAAAACTACTCAGCGCGAAGCAAGGAAACTGCAAAGCGTCGTTGAGTGATATGAAAGTTTGAGACCGCTATCACTTTTAGTTTGCTCATGGTTCTTTGCACTTGTGTTGGTTTAAGTGAAATAAAAATAAATGGAGACTTAATTGTTTTCATGTATTTTTTTTCTATTTTTATTCTACGCAATGTAACCGTTTTTACTGTTTCTTTATTTAGTGTAAAGGTGTTTTCTTGAATTTTAATTTCTATGATTTTTTCTGTAATTTATGTCAAACGCAAAACATGTAGTTCAAAAGATGATAAAAATACGCTTTAGTTATACTTGCTCCTGTAAGCATAAAATATTTTTCGCATGGCTGATACGTACGAGTATTATGTAGACAAACTATACATGCTCTCATAGTCTTGTGGACTATTCTACTATCTCAAGGCATCATTATAATTGTATTGGCTCACTTGTCCTTTGTAGAAGATAAGTGCAGTACATTGTGGAAGTAATAGCCAGACTAAGTAAAGTGGCACACGCGGATGCAATCTACTCGCCCCTAAGGGCCTATCGTATCTTGTATGTGTTGTCAAGTTATAGGCTATACTTAGACAACTTAGTTGATACTAAGTACAGAATATCGTCAATAGAGGTATATCTAGTATTCCTGGTATAGTCTTGTTAATCCCTGTGTGATCAAGCATTATTCGTTGTACCTATACCGAATATATACGCCATAATATATACGCCATTCTAGTTAAGCTTAAGTAAGTAAATTCATCGCCTAAACTACTTAATACTATACACACATTAAGAGTTAGTCAAGACTTTACCCATGTTTTCAGTATTTTCCAAAATTACATAAAACAACATCTGAAAAAATATCGGATCACATAACACTATTATTTACTGTATCATATCGGTTTAAGAAAAAATAAATATGAATACGCTTCTATATTAAGCGGTCTCTTTGTTGAATCGCGAAGTCTACAAACCGCTTGCAATATTTATACAACAATCGATAACATCTCTAGATTGAATCAGAACCAATTGAACAGATGCTGTTCCCGACTATATCCTGTCTATTTTTTACCCAAAAAATAGATCAGTACAAAACAGTTTTTGCCCAACACATGTTTGTAACGTGATAGCTTCATTTAAAGCACTCTTTCATACTTTATCTCATTATAATTCGCCACGGGACGCCAGTAGGGTTTGTATATAGATTTGAACAAAGATGGCTACTAAATTGTTTTAATAGAGGCTCAGAATCGAAAAGTCATTATGCTTTGTTGTCGGATATCATCCCCACAGCACCTGGCTATAAGATGTTATCAAGAGTGTTGTAATTAACACTACTTCTCGCTGATTGGAAGGCAGAGGACCAGCGTTCGATATTCTTGATTAAAACGATTAAAATAACAAGATAAAATGTTAAAATACTTTGTTGAACTAATTGTTACAAGCTGGTTGTATTGTCGTTATATTATATTCTAAAGAACAAAGTTTTGCTTTTATTTTATGTTTTATAATATTTATTGTTTTTTTTTTATAAAATTAACTAGGGTTAACGCATCTTAAATTATAAGTTTTACGTGTAAAATGTATATTGATACTTTTTTGTCAATTCTTACATAAGCTCTTAGTTCATTCCTATGGCGAAATAAATAATTTAAATTCGAATTTCAAACACGACTGTTATCTGTTGCAAGCGAATTATTTTTGTAATTTCTCTTACATAGATAGAACTTAAGGTCTGAACTAAAACGCAGATAGTTGGATATAAAGAAATTCTAAGGATCCCTAATTAACTTTGGGGCTGCAAAGCTATGTAAATAAAAAGCTGTACTAAAAGTAAAAAAGCCTTACTTAAAAAGGCTATGACACAAATCCACATAAACGGACAAAACGATTCTAAAGGTTCCTTTTTTTGCCATTAGGCTACGGGACCCTTTGGACAAACCGACAAACGAAAATTAGTTTGTGAGTTAGATTTTAGATAAGTGACCAGCAAATATTTGTATGACAAGAATTAATGTCTTTAAGACATCTTGTAGAAACAAAACAGAAAATACTAACATATTTCTAATTGATTCTGATGATATTTAGAAAAACAACGTCAAGTTGTTGATTTATAATATCATTCAACATATTAAGCATAAAGATATAAATCATAAAATAGACGTATGTATAGTGTATACAAATCAACGATGCAGAAAAAGAACAGCCATTGATCCATAGAACATTATTTTTCACTAATTATTTTTTGAGAGTAGTTTTTCTTCGATTAGACACCCAACTTCTTCTATGACATATGTAAATTGGAGTTAGTGACAAAAGTTTATTAAATCCTTGACCATTATAAATAAAGACTATGGACTTAATCGTAGCTCTTATTATGAAAGTTGAAGTCATAAACGTAGAAGTGTAAGAATGGACATTACACTTCCGTTACAATGTAAACCAAGAACTTTACAATAACGACAAAATCTTAATACTTTCTAAGGATTGAGAAATACAACACTTATTTGTGTCCAATCGCATGTATCAGAATGAGCGGATTACCTGACTCGAAGCAATTTCTCCGTCCACTGACGCCGTGTGAAGGGAACGTAAGCTTTGAAAGACTTTGTACTGCTTCCATATATTGCGCAATATTTATTAAAGAGATCATGAAGGTGGAAGTTGTCAAGTAAATAAAAGATACATTTATATAGTAGTACTCGTAATTCTAACAAAAATACTAATTAAATACTGGAAAGATTTTACGTACCATACATATTTTATTTTGATCTTTGACTAAAAGTCGTTCGATGTGTGCAGAATTTTTATGTACCGAAAAATGTGACGTCATCTTTTTTTTGTCGAGCTGAGCTTATCTAGACAATTTCAAAAATGGTTACTTGAAATGGGCAACCAAAACAAAAATTGCAAAAAATACTTTCACCAATTATTATAATCATTTGTAATGATTTTGCAGTAGTAACAATAGTAGAAGCTGTATAATAAAAATACGAAGAATTAAGTAAGGCACTAACAATGAAATATTGATATCAATAAGTTTATTTTCTCAATATTTAAATAAAATTTTCCTACGGACGCTGTACTTACAACTATCCACCCTTTTTCAACTCAACAAAGAAAATGCGTAGAAGAGAAAATTTTCAGCATATTGGCCACCGATCCCTATTTGATCGGGTAAAGGCCGGATTTACGGAAATCTTATAAAGTCCAATGTTGAACCGAGAAAATCTGGGGTCGCATTAATACTTTCATAGGCAAATATAAACAACTTTTCGTTTATATACTGCTCTTGTTCTATGGATAGCGAATTAAAGGTAAAGTTAGGTTTGAGATAACCGGATATAATTATGTGATTAATCTAGATTCCAAATCGATTTTGAACTGTAACACTTCACCTTTCTTAGTTTGAATCGTGGACAGTATAGTTACCAATAAATTCGCGTCATACTCTTCCTATATCTTCAATTTCAACCATAAACGTATCTTCACCCCAGATAACAATAACTGTTTATAAATCTACTATCATTCGACTTGACTACTTATTTACACCATCTTTTGTTATTAATATCTTACATACCTGAATGATTTCTACAGAGTTATCAACCAATTACTAGTTCTTCTGTTTTATTACCCTGTGCTTAAGTAAAATACTAAACCGAAGTTCCTTAAACATACTATGTGGAACAAAATACCATTTCAACACTATGGGCAAATGTGCTAAAGCTTAATGGTTTTAGAGGCTTAGGAATAAAGACCCTATTTGTGTCCAGTGTGGTTTGTATTAGAAGAAGCAGATTATCCGCCTTGGAACAATTTTACCGTCCAATGGTTTTACGTAAAGGAAACGTGGTCTATTAACAAACTTTCCACGTACTCATTTATTATGTAAGGTAGAAATAGTTATACTAAGTTAAGTTTATTCGTCTTCTTAAATCTAATTTCTTATTAATTTCAAGTTAGTCTGCTTGTTGAACGACTAACTCCAGTTTGATGCAGGATGGGGACAATAATTTTGAGTTCCTATGCAAGTATACATATGGGAAATATTTTTGGTGTGTGTTTAAAACACCCACACGAATGGAATAATAACAACTTGACCCCCACAGTGACGTTCTTGCCATAGAAAATACAATAAGCAAAAATTAGAAACCCAGATCTAGACCAGAAACTTAAATACATCATTCAAACTTCCAACTAGCCGATAATCTAATCTAGGACCAATTGAATAGAGGTTCGATATCGTCAACTGTAACAATACCTAACATGCAAATGATTAGTATTTAAATAAAGCTACTCAATGCAGTATCAGTTTAACTCTAGTGACATTATAAAAACATCTTAAATCATGTGCCTTATTAACATTCTTCCCTACGAAAGCAGCTTACCAAAAATAAATACGGTCTTCACTTTCACGAGCAATACCTCAGAAACAATGTATCGCAGCAGGCATTACTTTATTTCACTTGTCAACTACAAATCTTCCTAGACACACCCATGTCTGCCATGTGTCGAATCCTTACATCTTACGCAGTCAAACATACAATTATATTCTTTCTTACTGTACATTTCATGTCTTAAGCTGAGAGCGTAATGTTTCTTTGTTAATCTCAGGTTTATCTAAGTAATTGTTTTGTATTTTGAGTTAAGGACAGGTTGTTTCAATAGATAGTGAAACACCATTTTACTAATACCGCTAACATTTTTGTTTAAAAATTAATTATACTTACCAAAAACATTCTTGTATCTGCAAAAGGTAAACCTTTTAATTAAAATTCAATCTCATATAAATATGTTTTAAGCTGCATTATCTTCCGTATAAGATTTCGATCCTAATTCGAGTCATATTTTTAAACAAGATTTTCTTAACGGAATCTGATAATTTTAAAATGTTCTAAGCATCTTGTATGACAGATGTTCGTTATTCATCGTTCAGTCACAAAATACCTTTCAATCTGTTCAATACTATGCCGTAATTATATATCTATTGATTTATTATTATAGAATGATCAAAATTGTCACGTGACTCTTTTTTTTAAACCAATAAAAGCTTATAACTTGTACAAGTCGCAATGTTTGAATGACGTTGTCCACCTATAAATAGGTCCAATCGATGAGACAATACAATCCAATCCCGAGAGAACAATGAGCCGTATACTACAGGATGTGCGACGACAGAACGTCCACTTTGTTAGTTAAGATAGCGTATTGTCGTCATTTTCTTCATAGTCTCACAGCTTATGCTGATCGGAAATGCTTGAATGAAAAGCAACTGCGAACGTAGTATTTAGTGACTGAGTCAACGTTTGAAAATGGAAGTACAAACGATCAACAATTTAATTCCTTATACCAAAATTAACGGGCCACTATTATCGCTCACATATTGTAGGCGCTAATGATATAAGAATTTATAATTTTATTCAATTATTTAAGCTATTATTGCTGTTTGTTTTAGTGTTAGGCTGCGGCATTGTAATTCAATTCTTATCAGAAATCTAAGTAATACCTATAATGTAATTTCGTTCAGCAATCTAGTATGACGACTGAATGAGCGGCTTCGTGTGACATTCGGTATAAAGGTTGTCTGTTAAATAATTCAACAGTAAGCATTATTGGTGGGTTACTATTGTTACGACTGGCAGCGAACTTTTATATATGTTTTCTTGTTAAAATATTTAGCATGATTTTAAATATAAATTCTACTGTACGTTTATTTGGTTTTGCATAAGCTTTTATTTCATCAAATTTATTCTACAAGAGACAATGTTTTGTCGAAATGAAATGAAAATAGTACGAGTTGTAAAAATATTTAGTGCATTGAAATAATATAACCAACTAAACAGGACATTTAAAGTAAATGCTTTGTTAAAATAACTTTTTATTACTTTATAAAACTACTGACAACTTTCTGATTCATTCAACACTTAACTTTATGTTCGTCTCACCAATGATATGACAATTTAATCTTATTAACTTTACACAACATAATGAGAACTTATTCGATTGAATAAATTTAAGTCTACCAAACATAATTATATAAGCCATTCATAATCACGATTAAAGAGACATTGATGAATCAATTTGTCAGCCAACAATCGCAAGAGAATGAGCGGATAATCGGTTTGAAACAATATAAAAGTCGATTACAATTTCACAGATCATAAAACTCAATATCAATAAGCGAAACGCGGTTCGGAAGGCGGAACGGGCTGATTGATTCAGATGCACTTACATAAGTATGTGGGAGGAATAATTTGTACTCTCCGCTTCTGAGCCTCTGAGAGTAGAGACCGTGTGAGATAAAATAGTATGGATACTACTAGTGTGAGAGAAAAATGTGATTCTACCTATGTAACTTGAGAGATTTGAATAAAACTTAACAGATTTCCACATTTAAGGTGGTACAGGATTGGTCACCATTGTGGTCTCAATTTCGGTGCCTGTCAAAAAAATTTGCACTCGGGTTTTACTGTTTTTACTCGTATGTACTTCATCTATTCGCTATTTTAAAGCTCGAGAAATGCAGACTCAGCTAAAGTACAACAATTTTGATTCGCGTCCAAATAACATTTGTAATAAAATCCTTTAATTCAAAAAATGAAAATTATCGGCGTATCCATAATAAAAGTTCCTACTAACATCAATATCGTTCATAATGTACACTCTTCCTTGTGCACTATTATGTCAAGTCATCTCCCGGCCTCCGTCAAGACAGGTTACATTATTCAAATGAATACATTTCGTCAACAGAGATAAATTTATCGCAATTCTCACAACCATAAGCCCTTATCTCGTAACAATAAGATCTAGAATCAAGTAACAAATAGTTTCAAAACCGCATAAGCAATTTTGATTACCTTAGACATGTTTCATAAACAATGCTAGGCTACATCAGGTAACTGAACATTTGCAAGCCAGTGATGTTGCGTATGATAATGTTTAAAATTCAGATAGCCCAGACTTTACTACTGGATTTCCATTTAATGTTGGCATCAGAAAATATGACGACGAATGAACCAGCCTACGCTAAACTGTGGAGGGAATTAATGATAAAATTTCTTATTATGTATTAACGATTGCATGATTAATAAGCACTTTCTGTATCTAGGTAGATGCTTTAACAAATACTACATTTCCGAGGCTCAGGTTTAAAGAAAAATTTAATTTTGTATGTAGCAATTTCTATAGCCATTTTCTGGTCCTCTTCTTCAGAGTACCTTTATAAAATGGAGGTAGATAAAACAAATATCACCGATTACAGATTAATGATTTTAAATCTAAATTTAAATTTGGATTTGTGAAATATTTTACCATCAACGGTGGTCTAAACGATTACAAAATATCTCATTAAAACTCGCTATATCTTAATACGCACTCTAATAACAGATTTAAAGTTGTTTTTAAATACGATTTCGAAATTTTAATATGGGGCAATGAACAAAATTCCGAGACAGACATAAACCAGATAAGGGAGTTCAAACGATACTTTGAGTGGCTCACTTGGTCATCGGTACTCAAAGTGTATGACTGTAACTCATTAACGTTCCATATCTTGTCACAGGTCTTAGTTAACGACAGAAAAAGCTTGAATTTCCTTCTAACACGCTACTCCAGTGTGGCACAAGTAAATGTTAGCGAAGTATAAAATTTCATGACTTACTCATGGTATACAAGGTTTCACAAAATTTATAATACAGTTGTATTCTTTTTTGCGGTTGTTTAAACCTACCATAAAATAACTTGCGTAGAGCCTCCATTTCATGTTTTAAATATATTTCTTTCTAGCGTAATTCAGTAAAATTTAATAATCAAAATTCAAAATCATTTTATTATTAATAAAGTAAAGTTTGTAAAAAGGTTGAATACCGCTGTACGGTAGCATCAAGTAAAGAAATTCAAAATAAGTTCGATGTGCAGCTTTAAAAGCCCTTTGACTTAATTTCCTGATTAGTTTGGTATAATATTTGTATAATGCATCAGATACTCAATTCATAAAATGTGTGGATAGCTACTGATGACTAATTCATATACCTCCATAAAAAGCTACATATTTATTATATCGTGTATTCTTTAGACTTTGGAAAAACATTGAGAAAAGTACAAAGCTAGACCCAAGTCATATCTAAAGTTATAAAGCACAGATTTATAATCAATGTCAATAGCAGTAGAATAATTGTTATGTTATCATTAAGGCAAATAAAGTTTCTTAAGATTTATGATATTCTAATTGAAGTTATAAATATTTCATTCTATCTGGTCCACTGTAAATTACATTTAGATTTGCTAAACTAGTTGAAATTTTGTTGATATACTTAGCGTTGATATTTAAATACAGAGACAATATAAAAAAAATGTTTTAGAAAATTTTTCAAAAATAATATTTTCTAAAACAGTAACTTCAATAATCGGTGACAACACAGAATACTAATCGAGAGATTTAACAGCGACCGCAAGCCAAACCGAGGATTTAAACGATTTTGCGCGAACTGAACAAAGGTGAACAAAAAAGGTGAACCGAAAAAAGTGAAGCTATAAGATTTATCGACATAAAAAATGTAATTAACTATGTACAAATACAAAGACCTATAATATTTTTTATTATTAGATAATTGAAATCTTGGGCACTCAATGACAAACAACTTAGAAAATGTAAGGATAGTAAAATTACGAATTTTATTTTTAGCCTTATAAATTCTCCGGCCATAAGTATTATAATAGGTTCTATAGGCCATAAGTTTTATAATTAGTATCTTTAGCTTTGAAAAGAAGTACCTGTTCCGTATGTGACTGTATGTTAGAACTTATTTATGGTTTTCATGTTAAATGACAAATATTGTAAAATAATACAAAACGCTTTAAACCAATGAATATCAAAATACAGAATACAGTAACAATACACGCCAAACCATTCTACGGTAACTACCAAAGTATTGCAACAAAAGGATTAATTTAATCGAGTATGAAAAGCAAATCTGCATACACTATTGCAGTTTCAGCATTCAGTTCAACATTAACACTAATTGTTATAACAATGATTCTGTAACGGTTTTGCTATTACATTTTATGTTTACTGTTTGATTGCAAAACATTGTTTGTAACTATTCCCTACCATGTTTATGGTTGTATGATATTTATTATTCGATTCGTTATATTCGAACAAATATTTTGTTTGCATGTGTTGGTATTGTTAATATTTAATCGGTTATCTATACACAGATAGTCAGTCTTCTAAATCTACAGTCTATACATGATTTGTTACCAATAGAATCTGAAATAAAAAAAATCATAGACGTATCAAGTTACCACAATAATAATGTTACCATGAACAACGTACGTTCCCGTAACTGTCCGAAAATCGAGAAACAAGACAGAAGAAATAAAGAAAGCGAACACAAACAAAAGAAGTCCATACATTCAAAAATGTGGTATAGTCCTAACCATTAAACATAACACGAGAAACGATCAGATAAGTGTAGCACAATGGAGGCATAACATAAAGACATCATATCATTCCACGACAATAAATTTCGAAAAGGGCGGTTAACACACAAACACAAAAGGCTGGCTAGGGATTCGGGCAAAGTTTTTTGAAGTGGATTTCGTGTCTCCCCAAAGTATTCTTTATGCAACGTTACCAGAACAAGAGGGAGTGATCAAAATACGAAAACTTTTGGTGGTAGCAAAAATTTATGATTTAAACACACAAGAATTTTTATCTATGTAAAGCTTTGATGGCGATAGATAGTTAGATATGACAGGTAGAGAGACAGAAGATATAATGCATGATTATAACGAAGGTGATAATAATGATTAATGGTTGGAACTCTAACTATGACGAGAATATTTATGACAAAATGTTATCCTAATACTAATTGCAATCTAAATAACAGTTCATTCTAAAAATAATTATCACACATAATATCTTTAACATCCAAAGAAGCTTACAAATTCAATATTATCAGTTCTTTTTAATTTCTAGCATAATGAGTCTTTGCAGTAACTGACTCGTAAATGAGACATACCACTTGTCAATGCAAATTTGATGCCAGACTTATCAAAAGAGAATCTGTTGCTTGTTAAGGCGACTTTTTGCCAGGCTATTATGGCTATTATTTATTGATCCTACTAGCAGACAAAAAATTGTCAATATGCGACCACATAGATACAGTCGTATAGTAAAATATTTTGATGGCTTCCCGCTGTGGTTTATTTGCCAAAATGCGGGTGTCTTATCAAGATGTGGTATCGACAATAACGCCAGCTGACTATAGTAAGCTTTCGTTCATCCACCGTTTGGTTCAGTGTTATGAAGTACAATACTGTCCAATTTATTACTGACAGTACAGGGGGATAGAATGTTTTAATGTGACTGTTCTTTTAATGCCATAAAAAGTAGGATCAATTGCACGAAGCATTGAAAATTAATGTGGTAATTTTAAATTTATTACATTATATGGGGCTATTTCAATAATTTTATGAATTACTGCACCCTGCATTGTAATTTATAAAAAAAACACAAATAACTTATTTTTCCTCTGAGTTCGTTGGTTTTCAATTAAATTCAAGCAATTATTTCCATAATATCAACATAATAAGAGGAAAAAATATACTTCAAACTTGAGCTTTGAAGAACAAATAAATAAATAATAAATCAAGCGCATAATGATAATTCAAATCTTTTGTCATTCACATCTTGCAGGAATCAAAACGAGACAACATCTACCTACCTAAGATCCAAGGAACCGCATCCACATTAATTATGAGCATCAAAATTTACGCCATACGTGAGATAAAAGTTACGTTAATAAAGCTTAAGCTTCAACTGAGACGTGTAAGAATTCTACCGCTCGTGATCTTGAGATAACAAACAATATTTATTACACCTGTACCATCGCACGCGATCTAGACAAATTAAAGTAACTTGATCACAGACTTAGAAATATTTGAAAGCACGCTGTATTATAATTCTTGGAATGTAATTATTTATTTTTGTTGTAACTTAAATTGTACTAGTATGGTAGTAACCTGAACTTTATTTCAAAGTGGAGTTCAATTTGTATTCGAACAAAATTGTGTATTTTGAAGTTGGTTACTTTTATTATTGTAATTTCAAGTTCTTCGTAGTGTTTAGATATTATATTGAAAATTAGTTAAAATTTACAATTCAATGTTAGAATTTTAGGGCTTTTATTCTGCCTTAATTGTTTGAACCACTGTATAATGTCAATTGTCCTGAACCGTTTACTTAATTACAACTTACTGCTTAATAACTTTACGTTCAGCTGTACCCTCGGCCCTTGAAGCAACGAGGTAACCGTGCTTACCGCAAAAACTGAATACACGTTTGGAGCATACTTAGCGATGAGAAAAAACTACCAGGTGCCTACCAAAAGCGTTCATTGTTCCACGAGAGAGATTAATAAATCTTTAGTGCGTATATCTGAGACCGATCTTGCGGGCTTCAGACCAGGACGCGTTATTGCGAGCCCATTCACATGCCATAGTTGAGCCCAAACAGCCCCTTTGTAATGACAAAGGTGTCGCGTTAAGAAAAAGGGGCCCTATCGTCGATCTGCCTTATCAGATCCAGTTCCCTTCCGAGAGGTCTCAATACGATAGCTGGTGTTTTGAATGCCGCAGATCTAATTCCCTTGGCCACAATAACGTAGACGGATTCCAATTTAGTTGGCACATTGGATGCAAGATTTTGGATCGGGAGTTATCTGATTGTCGTGGCTCGTGTTGTCTGAATACATTGTTGCTGGTTTTAATGGTGTGTGCGAATACAATTTAAGACAGAGTAAAAAAGTAGTACGATCAAACTTGACCGGTAATTGAGGAACTTTACATAAGGCTTAGTTAGTAATACCATACTATTAGCAGTCGAATAAGGTACGGAGATTCCTTAACAAAACAAGACACCCTCAACTCACGTTACTACGTTGTCCTATTTGTTTATGATAGTAAGTGGACAACTTCAGTGCAGTACTTAAGATTTCCAAAAGAATTCGACGTGGCTTTCTCACTGCTTTTAAAACCACTCATATGGATGGAAGCACTCATAAAAATTTTGTCAATAAGCCTCGCAGTTAGTCTAATTTTCGATAACTTTATAAATAGGAAGTCGTTAATTTAAACTCTAGGGTTATGATCGCTTCTTCTATACACATAATTACTTAAAATGATATATTATTAATCACCCATATTATACCGTAAGTAACAAATGTTCCAAAGTTTAAATGTTAAATTATGACTAGAGATATTGAATAAAATATCAATTTGCATAATACTATTAATATAAACGTGTTGATAAACATCAAGCTTTGTGCCAAGTTCCAATAATTGATAAACCAGAATGAAATTGATTACACCTATTGCTACTTCAACCAAACGCATCATTTAAAAAATTTGCTTCTTACAACATTTTTTGTACAAGATAGATTGCAAAATTAAGCATCAGATAAAAAATGTCTTCTGGTAATCCGATGGTCGCGAATCTAATTTGCATGCCAAAACATACCGATGAGAATCTTATGATAATATTTCTTGTCTCGTTCCATTTGTATAAAATGAATTTAGAGATTTAACACAAAAATATTAAAGTTAAACATAATACACGTGTACGTCATCTGTCGTATAAAAAGTTTTTGATCTTCTGAGTAGGTGATTAGTCACGTCTCGTAAAAAGTAAGTCATTCATTGATTCAAGTGTATGAAATAATTATCGTGACCTATAGGTCACGAGCATGCATTTTTATTTAAATTATAAATCAATTTCTTTATTGAGAAAAATCTAAGTAATTTTGTTTAATATTGAAAATCTAGTAAAATAATCTATTCGAAAAAAGTATAGATACATATACCTAGGTAGCGAACTAAAACTCAGGACTAAGGTTCCTGACTGTATTTTAAAAATATCCAAAAGTTGATAATGATTGATGCTTGTCCTTCCACATTCTTATCCTTCTTTTTGCTTTTTAAAAATCGATGGTAAGCACAATACTAACAATTGGTCCGATCAAACGGAATATTAAGTTCGCCTGTCACTTTAACGATGTTCTCTCGCTTCGTCACACAATCGGCATCATCATCAACCAAATTTATACCTTCATTATCTACAACAGAGTGTATATTTCCTTGTTCATCATGTGTCTAGGAAGTGATGAGAAAGAAGGAGGTTATTGTCAGAGGCATTTTATGGGCTATGATTTATGAACGATGACTCCCAACGGGTTTTAGTCATGTTAATCTTATTCAGAGGTGCACAATGCTACCTAAATTAGCTACGGCCGTGTCGTAAGCAGATCTCATGGTAAGGATGGTAAGGCTGTGTGTGGTATCTATAAACAAGTTGCATGATATCGTTGATATAGACACCTCATCAAATACCGGATAAATCTTATTAGATACGAGTTAATTAACTCTGTGGCATTAAGGGTAGGGAAACAAAAGTTGGATTAGTTATTTATTTAAAAAAATCTATTTTTGTAATTTTTTTAGGAAGTCTAAATTAAGAAGTTCTCCTTTAAACATTTGCATACGATTAAATCAAATTGCCTAGCAATTGTAGCCAGATGGAGATTTCATGAAGTTGCAAAATAGAAACTGTGGAATGAAAACAGCGTATTACCTGTCATCAAAAAATTCAAAATATATCAAAATAAGTCCCATGAATATTTCAAAATAAAAGTACTTTAATCTTTAATGGAACATGCTTCGTAAATTCCCACACAACAGACATGATAAAATATACACTATATCCAAGCTACTGCGATGAAATTTTTTCTTGCATTTCTAAGAGGCCGATCCGTCACGTCTCTCGGGGTTTCACACTAATAAAATACTAAAACTCGTCCTATTATTCCACTCTACTATTGTTACTCGAGTTGTACTATAGATTAGTTCTCGTTGGTATGGGGATAACATCTTAACGATGTGACATGGAAGGGTAGGTAGGCATTCTTCATATTGAGATTCAAGCGATAAGGTTATAGCAGTCATCTATAAAATAATCTTGAGCGTACGCGGATTTTTGATCCCTCATTGTGTGTCGTCCATTGATGTTTTTTCTTAAAATATTGGAGCTACTTAACAGAAATTGAGGTAAAAATTGTAAAAAAATATTATTCACTGGCTTTTAAGTTTACGTCTTTTTATATCTAAGTGCTTCATTGCGTTGCTACTTAAAGTTATTTTACTACAGCTGTTACTGAATTAAAAGTTGTTTTTAATCATTTAGTAGTCAAATTTGATGCAGTATGATGTATTTGATCAGGAGCAAATATTTTTTTTGTGTTATGAGAACTATGCCCCCACTTTTCATTAATTCATTGTTGATATTAGTTTATCCTCTGCTGCTTTCTTAAAAATATACTTGAACAAGCTTTGTTTTTTACTGTAATACGTGTTGTTCCTCACAAATTGACAGTAGGAACGCTCCAGTTAAATCATACAAAGCTTCAACAACTTGACATTAATTATTTTTCTTGGTAATTATAAGACGAAGATCTTTTACAAGCCTACATAATAATCCAATTCCGTCTTTCATTTGTAGAAAACAAAACAGATGCTTATTTACTTGTAATTAAGGAAGAAATCTCACTGGACCAGAACAGATTCTCGGTACATCCTATTTAATTATTTACAGTTTAAACGGATGTCTTGATTCACCATAAAATTTTCTTTATAGGGAGTTTTTAATGTTTGTTCGTGACTCCTTACTTATTATGCCAGACATTTTAGATGCTTGTTTTTCCTATGTTGTCATTTTATTTATTTGTTTATTCATCTGGAACATCTAACGTATTCCTTAAACCGGTAATACGACATGTATTTTCTACCCAGATATTAGGATTTACCGTGGAATCGGATTCCAATTATACTTAAATATTTACTTAATAGATTAGCCAGTGTCGTGTCCAAATCTTTATGCCATCTTCATACAAAATTTCATCACAATCGACTCAGCAATTCGGTAGTAAAACGGTTAAAACAGACAGAGTTACGTTCAGATTTACAATATGAGTATGCTTAAGTAATTTCTTCATTACTATGTAAACAGGAAGTGGTTTCTAAAAGACTTTACGGACTACGCCTTACTTGGCCAATTAGCCCAGACTGTCACCCACACGCTTCACGCACGACCGATGCGAACGTGTAACGGCAATGTTCTGAGCACTCAGTGTAAATATTAGTCAACCAGATGACTTTGTCAGTCAACTGCAAGTAATGTGACTAATGCAATAACTAAGCGTGTTATTTGTTTACTTTTTCAATAAAATTATAGCTCTTTTCTGGGTCTTTTTAGAGGTCTTATGTTTATTGCGTTTGGAGAAGCGAGAATGGGCAAAGTTTTATTTACGAATACTTTCTTAGGTATTTGTTTTTCAAGGCATTTGCTTTGAATACTTTATAATTAAACATGTCTCTCAGTAGTAGGTATTTATATAGTGTGCAAAAATAAAAGTTACTTTTTATTTCAGATACAAAGTCAATGCTTCTTTTTAATAAATACCAACTACGTTTAATCAATGTCTTATAAGATTCAGTGTAAATAAATAAGCAGGTAGTAAACTCAAATTTCAGGCTTCTAGGATTAGCTAATTCAACCGCAAATTCAGACCTTCCAGGTATTAAATTATTGTGGTAATATTGCTATGCTGACAACCTATATATTTCAAGATTACATTAAGTCATACTTTCAAATCTATTGAAAAATTATTCATCACGAAACACTTTATTTCAAGTTCATAAAAAATATTGAAACTAACATATTTGACATGATTAAAATAGAAGAGTTCGTATTCTATGAGGCACGGAGTCCTTAAAAATTTATTGAATATCCAAACTAAATGCTCGATTTATAAGTTTAAGGTTCAAAATAGCTTGCACGATATTGTTCCGATACGTCCACAATGCTTATCTCACTCTCGCTACCGGTTCCGAGGTTCCAAGCAGCTCATTACTTTAGTCAGATCATTCTTTTTAATTATCAATGAGATATTGTTGTTTATCACAACGTTAATAGACTGCATCGTTGAGACAGTCGCTGACACAAGTGTATTAAGTATAACTGATGTTGAAAATTAAAAATTAAAAATCATTCTCATTTGAAACCAAAAAATCTGAGGAGTCGATATGTTGCTAGCTTAGTCAATAACATTAGTTATTTCAAGGTTTTAGTGCTCATAACTATTCACACAAAAATAGAATAACAGTGTTGTTATTTTGACCCTGTAAGAATAGTAAGCTCTGAATCAAATTTATTCAAACTGGGCATCTATTTCGTCTGAAAAATACCAGCATACGAATTCTAAAAGTGTTACAAAGCGCTCTCGACCAACGGTCTACAAAAGAACGAGTGGTGACAAAGCAAGCACTCAGCGTTACAACTACACTTTTGTACCGGACTGTACTTGTACAGACAACGTCGTTTCATCTCAAGTTACCTCGAGAGCGATCGACCAGATATTCAGTTTTTATTTATTGACATTTTCTAATGTACCTTCCAACCATTCATCATTCGATACGGTACCTACTGATAACACTTATTGTTTGCCGTATACATAATGGATTATTGATAAAGTACGTGGGTGGGTATTCCTAATCTAGTAGACTAAAATCTCTAGAGATGTCTCATCAAAGGAAATATATTAAGGTAATGCGTCTATAATGAACAATCTCACTGAGATATTAAGTGGACACGATTTATCGACTTTTCGTCTTAATGTTGAAGTTTGTGATAGTGTGCCCACTCAGTTAAATGGTATAACAGTAATCCGAAGGTAAGCGTATGAAAACATTAGTCAACGTAACGAGTTTGGTCTTTCTGAGATTAGCTGCTTCGAAGCCAAATTGTAATTTTTTAATAGAGAAAAGAGAGTCAAAGATCGTGATTAATCTTACAAAGTCTCTGTACTTTGTTACGCAACGTATATATTTTTTAATATTGTAGAATACCAAATGTAAATAGGAAGTCATATTTTAGATTTTAAAATAATTGTATATTAGATAAAGAACCAAATTAAGAACAGTATCTATTCATGGATAGAAATCATATTTTATGTGATATTAAAATTATTGTGGAATCAATAGCAAATGCTCTAGTTGGTCATTATTCAACATTCTCATCGTTTTCCAAAGAAGTTAAATTAGAAAACATTTAGCATTAGTCTAAAAACTACTTCGCTTCAAAAGCAGCAACCAATACTGCTGAGTGTTCGCGCGGTACCATCCGAAGAAATCTAACGTAAGTCAGTGAAGTCGACGGAACCACAGATTTCCCAGGAGCAATTACCGAAACAATAAAGCTGAAATTGTCGAGTTCCCGCTGCCACCGATCCTGAACTCGCAATTACTTCTCTTCCTCGACCTACTGCAGAACGGCAATTCATTAAACGCTATTCAACTTATCACAATGTGACTATTAGTGCTCTATTGAATTTTTAATTAATCGTGAGGCGAGGAAGAAATGCTTGGAAAAACGGAAAAATATCCTCGGGACAGGAAAATGAGCCGGCCACGCAAATTGTGACGTTGAGTTTCGTTAAAGAATTGTAACGTTTTGGGAAGACAATAGAGGTTTTGTTTTTAATATTTTATTAACACAACATTATGGTAAGGTTTTAAGATAAAATTATATTAACTCCATTATTTACGCTTAAAGCAAAAAATTATAATAAAAAATATGAAAAGTAGACTCTATTGTAAATTCGTAAATTGTAAGAAGTTCTAAATGAGCTGCGAATTTCTGAAAACATTCTTCATTAAGTAACAATTTTCTATTCTGAAATGTGGAACTTTAAAATTTTGTAAATACATTTTAATATGCTTTTCAAGAATATCTAAGGCAGATATTAGCACCAAATATCTCAAACATGTCGATGAATTTAACTTTCTCAGTGAAACCCTAATACAGGTCTTGGCTTCGTTCAATGTTCAATGGAAACTTCTCCGAAAGAACCCTTTGATGTTTCCCTTTATTGCTTGAATTGCTACTATTTACGTCTCTTATAAGAATTTATGTGCGAGTTGAGTTATCGTCCTTGTTGCGTAAATAAATATGTTTCCATGATCTACTTTAGAAACTTGGTACTTTAATATGGCTTTAATAATAAGTGTCACGTGTAATAATTTAAAATCATGAGTAATTGCTCTTAGAAACTGCTAGCCGACTTATTTTTCAAGTGCCTTTCGCCTTAGTGCTAAGCAATGTAATTATTTAAGTGAATGTAAAATGTCACATTAAACATCCCAATTACTTAAAATTAGATAGGTTTAAAAAAACTTTAGAATTCGTAGATTTATTCACCCTTATATAAATTACACTGAACAACGAAAAATTATATCAAATCTTATATCACTATACAAACGTAAAAATAAAAATGGAATAAAATGTCTCCTATTAAATATGAGTTCTTTCTGTGGAAACATACCCTCAAGGATCCGTATGTCAAACTTGAAGTTAGAAATAACAAACGCGTGGCCGAACGCTTTGCATATAATGAAAGGAAGGAGGTAGAATTGAATATTAAATCATATTTAAACCACCTAACACTTTCAAGTAAATATTATGACTGAGTATGATTTATAAAGTGACTAAACCGCAGCTGATAGAATCTATATTTATTAACCTAGCCGAGTCGTAAATATTGTATTAAGTTGAGAAATTATAATAAAGTATTAGTATTTAATACACTGTGGACATACCTTTAACGTTATTTGTAAAATTGTTACAACTCTTAATTTATTAAGAACATGTCTATTGAAATAAGAAAGCTTTGCTAAACAATAGATTAAACTATGTTTCCAGGTTTTTCAAGTCACTATTTATTAAAAACAAAAAGCTTAAGCTTTGATGGCATGCTCTTATGTCTATTTGGTTAGCTACCACCCGTCATGATCCTTTTAGAATAAACTGTTAATGATTTCGCGGATTCGAAAGACGAGTAATACGGGGGTTTTTCGAACCATTTAACTCCAGGTCTTGTTATAATTTTGTCTTTGCAAATTTTTCAATGTCAATTGTCAGCTATTTAAAAAAAAAGATCCGTATAGTGTGAATTTCATCGTAATTTAGCGGGTTTCTAACGTTGGAAAGTACTTATAAAGCAAGTTGCTAACTCTAGTCAGTCTTCAGTGATTACAATACCATGTTCTAACTTTACAGGACTTCACTACTGTTACCAAATTCCATATACATTGTGACAGGACATTATTGCTATAGAGGTGTTGAAATTTTGACAAAATGTTTGAATCCTTTTAATTATTATTGTTGTTTGAAAGACTCCTGCTTAAATTCTGTAGGACCAAATTACCATAAATTATAATATTTTTGACTAAGGACAATTATTATTTTTCTATTATGAGTAGTTAAGATTTCTGTCACAACATTATAACATACACCTTTTTTCAATTTAGAAATCTAGCCCTTGTGTCTCTAAAGTTAAAACCAATTTCAAAGCTTTTTTCTGAGATAACTTAGCTACTTTCTTCTCTGAAAAAAATTATAGATCCCAAACCGATTAGATCACCTAATAATATCCGAATAAGTGCTTATAAACTCTACGAATTAGAACCATATTTTTTGTCACATCGTTTCTCGTTGAACTACCAGCCACGTCAATTTTGTTAACTCGGTCAATTATTACGATTGCTTCAAGCTGGGGCTCTGAGAGCTTCAATATAAGTTTTGATAGATATCGTCATGGTGTCAATTGTTGGTTCTTGGGATTAGATTTAATTTAATATTAGGGTTGGTCACAATATATCATGTTTGGTTGGATTCTTCTCAGTTGGATCATTACCATACAATAATAAAAAATCATAATATTTATTCAAATTTCAATCATATTATTTAGAGGTATTTTTTTCAGTTTCTCATTCTTGTCGACATCTACCAAATGCTGTAGGTAGTGGGTTTAATTTTTAATATTAGATACTTTTTTAACCGATTTCAAAAAAGAGGTTATCAATTCTACATGTATGTATGTAATATTATTAAAACTGCGAAATTTTTACACAGGATTATCTAGAAGGGCCTTCTAAACAAATATACAAAATTTCATAGATGTATGTATGTATGTATGTGGGTATGTTTGTTTGTTTGTCCAAGCGTAGCTCCGAAACTAGTGATCGGATTTGAACAATTCTTTTTTTATTCGACTACACTTACTCCAAATTAGGGAACAGTATAAATTTTATCCAAATCGGTTCAGTAGTTTCTGAGATATGGAGTAAAACGTGTGACGGCATAGCCTAATATTACGAGCTACATGTATAGTGTCAAAGAGAAAATGTCTTAAAACCCTGATCAAATGGCATTGCGCATGAAAAAAAATCGAATTTCCAAAAAAAAATCTCATACGGATCAAATGGTCCGAATTATATGTACGAGTTAGCGTGTTATCCAAAGGAAAACTGCTCTAAACCTTAGTCAAA
>LGAG01000074.1:136415-147399 GCA_001278395.1 Lerema accius
AAACCTTTACAATAACATCCTCTACAGAAATCCTTATAAAAGCCAGTTTAATTTCCTTCGCTTTCTTGACACTGCTGAATGCTTGTTTAAACGTTTCTCTTCATACTATGACGCAGTGGTCTGTAGCTAGCCCTCGGGGATTAACTGAAACTGTTCTTCAATGGCGCAGTTTACTCAAATAGGCAGTCGTTTCTACATGAGGACTTACATAAGCGCTAATGTTCGCTATTCCTTGAAAGGAATAAAATCCTTTTAGCTAAATACTACTTTTTTTAGCGAATATTCCTGTTATTGGGTTTAGTTCTCTGAAGGTTACTTGGTTTTGTAGGTAAATGTAAAATAAATAAATAAATAATCTAGGTTGGATTAAACTATTTTTTTTTATATCCATCCCAGCTGTAGGGTTCATGGAGATTAATCTTTCATTTTTTACAGTAGCAATTATTTCTGAATTTCTTGCCCATCAAAAAGCATATCTCAAATGATAGCAGGGACAAGAAATACATGAATATAAATATAACTTGATTAGTAAACCAAGTATTGTTTATTGTTTTCTATGATTTCACAACGGTATTATTTATGTAATACCATCTAAATCTCACTCTATATATACTTAAACTCAAACAGATTACCGTCTAAACCTTACGCTTTTATATAAACAGATACATTTCCAGAAACAATACTTTTAATCCCTTTGTACTTACACAATAAATATTTATCGGCGTCCACTGAAAGCTATTTGAGTGCCTTATCTTACATCATCTCACGATTCTAACGAGGCGTTTATATAAAAACAGTAACTCACAGAACGGCTTTACTTCATAATAGTGAATGACTCGGCTGATTTGGAAGATATTAGTTATGATACGGTTTGCATATCTTCTTTGGCTGACCTGGGACCGCTCGACTGTGGTTATGGAGCCTATGAATTTATTATTGACCATAGAAATTTACAAACTAACCGCGAAAAACTAATAGATACTGAACAAATAACATCAATGAACTTAGAAGCGTGAAACTTGTTATAGGTCCACAATTGTTCCCGTACTTTGTTAATCCATATTTGAAGTTCTGATTAAATTATTATGATTAAATCATGAGTCAAAAATGTAGCAAAAGAATCACGTATACATTTTTTGAGTATAATATATGGACCCAATACAAATACTGGGAAAGTATTTAAACGACATAATTAAAATAAGTTAGTTCAGCTTGGGTGAAATTGAGGTGAGCCTCCATTAAAAAACGAAACAATCGTCAGTACAAGAAACACTGATAGAAATTATAAAGCGTTTTATTTATACCAAAATATTTATAAACAAAGCCTTGATAGTAAAGTTAACAAGTTTTACAAAGCAGGAAGAAAGTAAACGAAAGATTATCTTTACGTGTATCTTAGTTCGCAAAGAAAGCAATTTCACCAGAAACTAACCGAAACTGAAAGTCAATGGAACCAGTCATTGAAGAATTTAAAATTGTTATTGTAAGAGCGATCACGTAGCGGTAGTACGCGATGGTGAAAGTTATAATGCTTTTTACAAGTTTACACTTTTGGAACAAATGCTATTTGCTGATCGTTAATTTGAAGATAAGTTTCTATTGTATTGAGTTTGCATTGTTTTGTGAACTTACATTCTAGTTCATTTTAACGCAATAGCCGACAAACTAGCAGATGAGTATCGATAGTGGGCAATCATCTTCACTCATGGTAACACTAAAGATATATCCGATACGTTATCACATGTTGGATAAATAGACAGAAGAAAGTTTGAAAACGAGAAAATAAGTTGAATTTTTGTTTAATAATTCCAAATTTAAATTCGAGACATCGATAACAGTTGCAAAATTCGACTTTAGAACCAACTACTTACAATTAATTTACTACTATTACAAAGGATACACCATCAAGAGTTTTGTAATATAATCCTAAGCCCCTTTAACATCTTAATAGTCGTTGAAAATCATGAAACCATAAAAAATATACAACTATGTCCAGTAAAATCAAAGCCACTATAGAAAATGTTTTAACTAGTTTCTACTTGGAAAAGCTCGTTTAAGGTAGTTAAATTACAGAGCAAACTTTTCGTAAAGTTCCTTATGTATGACAGTTAGGAACTTTACCGGCTATTGCCACAAGCGAACTTTCAAGGCAATTAAGGATTGTATGTTATATTATAATTAACTTTATATGCAATAGTTGCTAATAATTTTTTTTAATTTTAACTGATAGTTACTCGGCGAGATTTGAGACGTTTTTTATTTCAATTCTAACCATTGCACCATGTGGGCCATTCTCAATATTCAATCCATTTAATATTCATTCATTTTTGTCAAGCAAATAAAATGAGTGATAATTACAGAGACTTAAAAATTCAACACGAAATCAGTTATACTACAGGTGATTGTTAAACACTACAAACATAATCAAAAACATTTTGGATACTGTTTAGAAATAACGTAAGATAAATACTAAAAGATATAAATAGCGATTTGCAGAAGCACTGAATAAAGGTTCTCTGGTACACGCGTCAGCATTTCCTCAAGATTCATAAACTATCGCCGTGAGAAATATATGTGGACGTCATGATATTTTTTGTTGGTGAAGATTTATACAGACGGCGTATGCAAAGGTAGTACTGGTGGCAGGGAAGGTCTCTTGCGCCTCAGTGATTTATACTGTGAACTCGAAAGAGGTTCCGCCATACCGTTTAATATCTTTGATTTACGATAGACACTACGCGCGCAAAGAATTTTCCCTTTACGATCACGAGACGATATGATAAGACTGATCGGTGATAGTGCGTATATTTGAAAAGAAAATAACTGTACCATTAATAAATTCGATGCCAATTTGTTGGTTTAAATAATGATCGATGTTCCGAAATAAACGAATAAGTAGTCAATGAAGAAGAGAGATCCGCCTTGTACAAGTCAGTTGACTTTAATCCATTAATGATCCAATATTGATATTGGTCTCTACCCATAACGGTTCAACGCCACGCTGCTCCAGTGGGGATTAGTGGATGATTATTGGATAGCTGAAGTGTCGGAAGTTTTTATGCCATCCAAGGTTGTCTGTCAAGATGCAAGAACCACGTTAATAATTTCTTCACTTCGTCATCACTTAGAATTGCCGCAAATCGCCGAGCTATGAGCTTTTCTACTATAATGTGCAGATTATTTTATGTTCAATTAATAAGTTTAAACTATGCTCTGATAGCAAAATCGTTCAGTTTAGTCTTTTTCTCAATAGAGTCGCAGTCGTAAAGTCTGATCGCTCCGTTAAATGCCAGTTCCAACGATGATATGTAGCACGCCTGTTACGATTCACTCCTCCTTTTTCGTTGTTTTTAGAATAATGACATAGTGGGGCCGTTTAATAACCGGTCGTAGTGCTTGGGATGGCCCCTAGGCGCAGAGTTTGTTATTTATTTCGATAAATATGCATTTCAGCGACCTATGCTTTAGCTATAATAATTTTAGTGTCCATTTTTTGTTTACTGATAACTTTAAGGACTATAATAGCGATTATAATCTTCACAGCTGTATACTATTACAAAAGGGTGTCATCAAATCTAAGGTTATTGATACACTGAATACATTGTAACTAAAAATAAGGTAATATAACGAACCTTGTGATAAGCAGGAAGCATCGAAGGAAAGATTGATAAAAAAAATTTTTCAAGATATTTTTATAACAGTGAAATCATTTGATCTAGACAAATCATTTAAAATATTGTTTAGTACTTGGAGGTCCATAAATAAAAGTGAAGGCAAAGTGGAGTGAAATAACAAAGCGTTCATATCGTCATAAAAATACTGCAAAACAAGTCGATAAATCATCAAAAATAATATTGTTTCCTTTGATTTACAGGTTATTGCGTGTAAGAACAGGGAATGTCACACTACTCGTATATCATGTGTGCCGTAAAGTCAGGGATAAACAGCTTGCATGCCGCTATATTAGGGGACGACAAATGTCGTAATAACTATCTTATTCTATTTACAAGACTTTAAAGGATCAAACTAACAAACATGTACAGTCACGAGCAAAAATATCTGACCCCTCCTTTACCTAAACTAGGAGATAGTTCTGACTTCTCTCTATTCCGTTTCAAAATATTTTATCTTTGTGTCATATTATCATATTAGGTCTCCGTTTGCATTACTGTTACGCTTAAAGATTCACGGCCTAAAGTACAATTTTACTCCACTAAAATTCACGCCGTTAATGCCTTACCTACAATAACGGAGTTCTGCCACAAATTCACTCAATTTATCGCTCAACGTTGTTTTCTGTTAACACTATTATAAAATTATGAAACTGATGGTGTGGTTGCCTGAGAAGTATCATTTTTAACTTAGCATCTATAGAGTTGAAGCAATAAAAGAATTGTAGTATTACAGAAATAACAAATGAGATGACAAACCCTGTTATGTATTGTCATGGTCAATGAAAATAGAATAGCCTAAAGAAGCATAGTTGCATTTCCCGTCCAAAAAGAAAAAAAAATGGTAAAATATATTTGATACTTGGTGAACTAAATTGAATTACGTAACATCGCAATCTGCCTGTCTGTATTAAAGATCGTGTATTAACAGAAACACTTGGGCATTGTTTAACATATTTTTTGTTTAAGCATTTAGCATTTTGCGTCTAAATCTATAGCTTCGTCTTAAATGTTGTTATTATGTCCAGCACTATTTATAGTTCTTATAAATAACTGTAATTTGTTGCTAATTAAATACTGGTATGTATTCCTACTAATATAAAATCGATACGCTTTGAACAACAGAAACAAATGAAGCAAGGGTTAAAGAACAATTGTATCGCAAATTAGATCTGAAATTTAAATTTGTATAAGCGTTGATTTAAAACTTCAAAGCTATACTGGAGCAATGTTAACAAATATTGATTATATTTTGTCGATATAACAGAATATGTCTGTTTAAATAATATGATACTGTAGAGTTGAACGTCAGGTGTTCTTAAAATGGTTTTTCATTTCCTTTCAATATTTTCAAGACTAATAATAATGATTTTTTCTTCTGTTATTTTTTTTTGTGACCATATTTAGTGCCTACAAGAACTTTTGTCATATCCACCCAGATTTGACTAGTAAGCAACGCTATTGGGCGGTAAATTGTACTCTTTATATTCTACTTTATAAGGTGGTATTCATTTAAGTATGTATATTTACTTTAGCTGAATTCACATTGTCGGCTTTTAATTCAAAATTACTTCGTCTATTTTACATTCCTTCGTAAAATAGATATTATTATAAAAGTTATTTATTAAAATAGAATGTTACAGAACCCTAACACGCTTAAGCTATAATTGTTTATTGAGAAGTCGAGAGCAGCTATGAAAACAAGTTAACTTAACCCTGGGACATCGAAATCTAAATAAAACTCCTGACAATCTGCAATGCACTTTAACTTCTTATAAATAAGACACATAATCGCTTGTTACGTAAATAAATCTCTGTACTGTGGTAAAGGATTAGATATCCTTTTTGTTAACTCAAAATGCTTGTCAAAGTTGCCAATTCTATGACTCTTTAGTGAACAAAGACTGTAGTTGACATGCCTTTGTGTTTTTATTCTTGCAAAATAAATATCGTAAATTTTCTATTGTAAAATTTTTGGACATAAGCAAGAAGGATAATAATGTTGTTTTGGGTTAGCAACAAAATTCCTGTCATTTTAATGTTTTTTTTACATCCATCCACAACTTTATATTTCTTCTGTAGGGTGCTTGTCGCGGTACTAATAAACGGATGAGTTGATTTTCATTAGATTCTGTGTTTGTGTGTATGATCCTGAAAACTATGACATAAACTTAATAAAAGAGTATCAATTTTATGTCGATTACATTTAAAATAAAATTAATGTTTTCTTTTAATACCTACATATACGTAGAAATAAAAATATTGTTGCGTTATAAACACAGAACAAATTTCATAAAATACTTGTCTGTTTTATTTACAAAAATACTCAATATCACGGAAATATGCTTTTTGCATTTTCAATTAAAATTTACGAGGAACAAATAAAGCACTTAACTGAAATTTTCGCAAGGCACGAGCACAACTCCATCCCGTGTTTATAGTTTCCGAATTTTCCGAAATTTTCCCTACATTTTCGTCGGCATATTGCGATGCATTTTTTGCCCAACAGTTGTTCTTTTTACGTTGAATAACACTGTGATGCTTCAATCCAACTGCTGCTAGACAACCTATTTCAATATTTTTGTATAAAATTACTTTTAACAACCTCAGAATTAACTAAGAACCTTTCAGTTATATTTGTCTTAATTCTCTTTATTTGGGTTTAACATATTCTTGGCATACTTCAGTGTACAGTTTAACACTTATTATCGAAGAAACCTAGAGCATAGTATCATAAGATGTGTAGATTGGTAAGGGTGAGAGGTCAATGACCAGCCCAAATGTCGGAAGTTTATGTAGGGCTCGAAAGCCTCTAATGTGACTACGACTGCTGCCTGCGGATGACGACCGAACTGACGGTTTTAAATGCCCTCCAAAGCACAGAACCGCACATGCATTTGCGGCACTAGCAAACTATAGAATTAATGTCCAAGAAGATGTTTAACACAAGTTTCGGTTAGAATCAACACAAACCACTGAAGTAGTGTAAATGATCTACGTGATTATCAAATGTCAACGTCACATAAGACATCGTAAAAGAAGCGATAATTCCCATGTTTTCATCCGAAGTAATAAAACTCATAAATACTTGACATAAGGTTGATATTACCACTCGTAACCGGAAGTAAGTTACCTAGTAGATTTCTGATTACGTATCAAAGGTAACGTATCGCAAACAATCAAATGGCAAATAAACCCTTTACACACATTTCGTTTTATTCGCTTTTAGTGCCAATATAAGAGAGTGTTCCGTGTATCAATAAAAGTTCCCGAATTGTTTGCACAGTGTATTGCTCCAGTGAACATTTCTACGATCGTAGGTAAAATAGGTCAGCTAAATATTAATAAAACTTGTGTATTGAGTAACTTTATTTGTGCCTTCAAGACTCTCAAGAAATAATGGAATAAGTATAAGTTAAGTATAAGTTTGAGCTTTATTTCCTCTGGGACCAAACAGGATTATAATCTTATTACTTGTTGAATTAATAACAAATATCCGTCTTACTATATTAAATGTCCAACCTAATTTGCTTAATTAAATGCACATGATTGTGCTGCTGACTGTACTTACAAGATGAAATTATCTTACCCTTTAATAAAACATTACGTTGATCTAGATTAAGACTAGTTATTACTTGTATCAATTAATAACATAGTATAAAAGCACTCTACATCTATCTGTTAACAGAATTCAGGTCCTTAATAGTATTCAGGCATTGAATAATGGTAAATTAAATCAATAAATAACTAAAACGAATCGCCCTGTAATCTATTTTAGCTATTAGGCTGATAGCGAGCTAGTAAATATATCCGAGAATAGCGTATCTTTCTTTCATATTGTTGCTTTCAAAATATTATTTTGTTACTGATGTTTTTTAATAAAAAAAAAATCTTAGGCGTAAACGAGGAGCTATTTAAATAACACTTTTTTGATCTACGAGCTGAATTTGGATGAATAATGAATATTAATATCTCTCCTCATAACTAAAGAGTTCAAATTTCTATAGATTTTCTTTCTCCTTCCAGCTGTGGTTTAGTAAACAGTAAAAGCTCCTCCATTAGTTCTCATAAACTATTAAAAAAATACTAGTTAAGAATAAATTTCGCACATCTTATCCCTTGTTTTCTCGGACAGTATTAAATTAGTTACTCGTTTTAGGTGGAACCGTGATCTTGGCGTAGGGCGTTGTAATTATTTTGATGTATGCAGGAGTCCTGTTTCGCTTTATATTAAAGCCGAGTCAAAGTATAAAACTAAAATAACAATGTAAAATATCACATAATAATTTATAAGTACCAATATTATGACAGTAACTTCACGATTAAAGTGTGTATTAAATATTATGCTTTTATAAAACAAGTCGAAATCAAAGGTGGGTATAACTTAAAACTAATAGTCAATAATAGAAAAACAACCTGCCTGCTTAAAATTTAAAGGTGTAATCTACTCGTATACTAATATATAAAGCTGAAGAGTTTGTTTGTTTGTTTGAACACGCTAATCTCAGGAAGTACTGGACCGATTTGAAAAATTCTTTTTGTGTTAGATAGTCCATTTATCGAGGAAACTTATAGGCTACATAACATCACGCTATGATAAATAGGAGAGGAGCAGTAAAATAAAATATTCCAGAAACGGGAAAATTACGCGGGCGGAGCCGCTAGCGACTTCTAGTAAAAAGTATAGCCTGTCACTCTCATAGTGAAGATGATTCCCATGGCATCTCTTGAGTTAAAATCGGTCCAACAATTAACTGCAGAGCATACGAAAAAATTGACATACTTAGATAAATCACTATCCTTCTGATTCAGTCGAGTGAAAATACATCTATTAGAATTTCTTGTTACACTTTCACTGAGTTTCGTAAATTCTTAAAACAAATGAACTACTGAAGTTTTCTAAAAATGTTTGTTGTAGCACATGCCGTCAGCCCACACAAATACCTTGAATACATTATAAATGTTTATAACTTAATCTCTACGATAGGAATCGTGTATGGTAATCGAATAATTTATATACAGTACAAGCGGTTACCAAGTCTTACTTCAATGGTGGCCGATTACTTGAAATGATTTGGTAATATTGTGAATGAGAAACTTAACTTACCTAAACGTATGCTGATTCTAATATGCGATCACTTATACTTAGGTTTTGAATAAGTTGAATAAATATGGATTTACTGTAAGCGTAGTTGACGATTTTATGGGATTATATTTTTATTACGAAAAAATGCCTTTAGTGTTACTTTTCGTGTGACTTTCTGCTCTTTTGTTGACTATTTCCATAATAAAACTATGCCTTTTCTCCAAAAAAGGCACTTAGCTGCTTTAAATAACGTTATTCTGCCCTCGTTCAGAAAGAGGCATAAAAATTAACTTAGGTTCAAAAATACATGCCCTTCCCGTTTGTCTTAAATATAATAAGTATAATAATTTCAAAAGATTTCTTTTTCTGCAAATAGTTAAAATATCAGGTGGCTTTGAAATCTTTTTAAAAACCGAATTCAAAACACACTAACATCTAAAATGTTAAAAAAATTTACTTTGATGATAAAACAAAAAAACGTTACAGTTTTAACCACATTCCTTCCTCAGTTCTTTGTTCTTTAATAACTACTAACAGAATCAAATTTGTGTTGACGTATTGTTTCCCTAGTATAAATGATTTTTAACTTTAACTCGTTAAAGTTGAAAGGAAAGCCCCATCTATAGTCTCCGTCGTCGACTCCGGAACTACTGAATCAGATCCCAATCTTTCAAAATGACAAAATGTCGCTTCCAGTCCCTATATTTATTACTGATCTGTCATACCGACGTCTGGTTAACGATAGGAGATTCTTTTGAAACTAAAGTGTTTGGCGATTGTGTATATTAAACTGAAAGTTTTTTAGGCAACTGAATAATGAATATGAATGAACCTTGTGAATTGCTTGTAATCATTGGAATTATGCAAAATTTTCCTGTGCTATTTACGTGTCTCATATTATTATTCCATGGGCCTTAACTTTATTCTTAAATGCAGAAAAGATGAACACACGTACGAGTAGGTATTGTATTTTATTATTCTAACAAGATACCAACAGTAAGAAATTGCTACTAAAAAGTTGCACTTAGAACATTCTTATTTGTTCGAAATTAAAAATATACCGCTATAAGAAAAATCATGTTTTTCTCAATTTACTTGCTGAACCAACACTTTTATTATTTTGTTATCATCATATCGGATTTTCATAGTAATCTAAAATAAAACTGTTACGTTATGTAATCGCTATGCGCATAGAGTGAAACAACTTCCTTAAAGTCCGTATTCCGGGTAAAATTAACTCGATTGGAATAACCAAAGACGATATTAATCACTGCCTTTTCCAACAAATGGACGGTATGATGTTAAGTACTAAATGCAAGCTTTTTCATTAGAGATATTTTGATAACATATTTGACTTTCTGAGCTGTCGCGTTTTAATACGCGGTATTGTTTGTTTTACGCTGCACATTCGTATCCATGTATTCAGCATTTTTAAAACCACTTCAAGTAGAAAAACTGGCGATTACCAATTGGAATGTACTATTTACTAACTAGACTAACCTATACTAACAATCCTAACTTCCACAGTTCTCTTACTAACCAATTGGCAGCTACTAATATTCTCATTAAAAACTGATAAAATAGGACCTGTTAACCAAACTGTCTGTTCTGCAGTCCTTTTTGGTTTGTCACAGATATTGTATATTATTAGGTCGGCAGGAGATGATAACAATGTGAATACTATTCTCAGTACATAAAAATGAACTTCAACCCACAACGTACCGAAACGATCTTGAGGCGACGAATGAGGGGACACCCTAAATCATTTCCACGAGTGCTTGTGATAACGAGCCCAAAGCACCGCATTTCGATGTCGAATTTTATTATTTCTCGGCCGGATGGCGGATTTACAAGGTCCGTGCGAGTTGGTGCGTAATAAATATAAAAGTTATAGCTAGCGGGAGCCTTAACCCTTCGCTTAAGACTCGCCACAAGCGGATTATGGCCATTACTCATTCCTACCGTCTAGAGTGCCTCAGGCTTGGATCGGGTAGAATGTAAATTTGTACACTTTTTCCCAGGTGCGCAGGCCAGCCTTAAACGTAAGATCGGGTTACTGATATACGTTGGAACCGAAAATAGCTGCTTATATAGTTTAATGTCTTTCTGGAAAATATCTTGTCATTCATATGAATAATGTGTGTGCATGTTTTCTTCACGGGCATCATAGAGAGCCTTTAGCTATAGGCAGAATTAAGAACCAAGTTTATTTTATTTTTATTTTATT
>LGAG01000074.1:151374-197405 GCA_001278395.1 Lerema accius
GAAATGTTTTCTCCTAATCCTTAGGCTTTTTGTTCTTTTGTCTCTTTTCTTCCCTTGTAAATTAGATGGTTGGAAAGAGATAGAAAATAATTTGTAGAAAAACGTAATGTAGGGTTAGAAGCGGCAAGATCCGTGTCACTCCGCAGGTAGATCAATAAAACTGGCTGTTTCATTAACTTTATGTCCGACAGCACTTATAAAGTCATTAAAAAATCCTATTCGTGTCCCTGCTAATGTAAAGAACATTTCACGTATAACTGTTTCTAGGTGGTAGTTTTTGTTTCTTTCATTCGATTTATTAATGTAGTAGCAAGTCTTTGTTCTCTATTGCAGTAGCTTGATGATGTTATAATTTACATTTTAGTTATTAAAAGTGCAAGGTCAAAATAATGAGCAGATGAAACAGCAAAAGTGACCAAAACTATTGTAGCCCTACTTGTTATTCAACAACTTATACCAAGATTAGAGGATGGAGTTCCATCCAACGTTAATTTTTTTAAGCACTAAGTCAGACAAATGAGCAGATTGATCACCTGATGGTAAGTTATCAACTACGCCCACGGACGTTAGCAACATCAGGTGTCATCATCGTAGGAATATGGGATTCAATATAGGAAGTTTGTTCTATAGTCTAAACGATCGTGGGAGAAAATTACGTGTAAAAGAAACTGTTTACGAACGCCACATATCCGGGTGGTTTTGGTAGACCCTGGTTAACCAATGGATTTAATACAATTATTTTTCTGACTTATTTTCATAAACTTTATTACAAGCTAAATACAATACATTGAAATGAAAATTATCAGAGACGGGAGCAAGATTAGATACGAAGAACATAGTGTTCCTGATACTCGCATCTTAATGAGATGCTACGACGTTGTATAGCGCCGTTAAGTAATGGGACCGTAGGGAAGCACAATAAATATGATCAAACGAAACGTGCAAGAGAGGAAGCAGTACGTTGCATAGATAAATGACTGGGTGCTCACTCATAAACATAGAGAAGCCAGGTTCTCAAGGCACGAAATTGACTCGAACGTTAGCGTGCTTGAACAACGTTAGGTTGATAATTGGCATAGCTGTGTATCGCATGCAACATTCTGTCGCTAAGCCTTGAACCGGCGTCTTTGTTTTCAGACAATAAACATGCTTTGTTACTGAAGAGCTATCTCACCGCGTCGAGAGCTGGCGACATCGTTCCGCTTGGCTCAGACATCGAGAGTTCTTGCTTGCTTCCATTTATAAAGTGTGGTCTTTTGTTTCGACGCTCTAAGTTCACGGGTAAGGTCGGCTTTTGACGGATGGTGCACGCTTGCATGTCTTAAACCCGTGAACTTTTCGGTTGATACATAGTTGTCATAATCTCAGTCACGACGCAAGTTCAAGCGTGGGTGCTATTTTTAAAACTGGGTCGGATCCAGTGCGCTAGGAAAATGTCGGAATTTTATCAGATGATTGCATGAATGGTGCACTGGTAAATGTCAAGTGAATTCGTACTGTTTGCTCTATTTATATCCGTTTAGACTATTCAGCTATTCATAATTTTATGCTTTTAAGTTGCAAATGGATAGAAAATTAAATTTTAAACATCTTATTTGTAACTACTCTCCAGACTGAAAACCCTTGAGCGAATATTCTTCTTTGAAAGTGCACGGGAAGCATGTTTTCAAATTGTAGATCACGAGTAAGAAAAAATAATAATATACGTAATTAGTTACTTTTGAAAAAATATAAATTTCAAAACAGCTAAACAGAAATGTCAGCATTTATTCAAATAGCATTCCGATTAAATCCCACAGAAAAATGGAATTCAACGAAACGAGAAAAGTACTAAAAATAAAAACGGTTTTAAAAAATCCACACAAACAACTATAAAACGACCGATAATAAACTAAAAACTTTACGCACAAAAAAGATTCCATTATCTAATTCACTAATTCAACAATATCATCTTTCGATATCGGTACAAAGGATACTACTTAGCATTGTGACTGCCATTTTGAAAAAGAAAAAGGCAATATCTCAGCGGATAGCCGCACACCCAATAAGGCACAGCCGCAAGTCTTAAGTCGCGTGATAGCAGAGTTATCGTAGAAGCTGCCTAAAGCTAACTCGTATATCCCCACTTTAAACGGAAAATGGGACAGGTCGGGACTTGATGATGTTTTTAACAACAGGGCACATAATCTAAATCATGTGCGTAAAAAGAGACAGACTATCAATTTTTCGTTATCATAATAATATTTACTTTATCAATGTACCCTCCTCTGAAACATGCACATATCGACGGATATCGTAGATTCAAATCATAGTCAGAGCTTTGGTTTAAAAAATCGAATTTATAACACAAGTTAAAAGTTCTACGAAAAACATTGTATGTTTAAGGCTAATTAACGACTTATTTAATTGGCGTAAACAGTTTTATTGTCTCTGACCCATAATTTTATTTACGTATCCATTGTTTGATTCCAGTTTTCATTCTATACTCTTTAATATTAAGCAAATGTTAAAAAAAAAACAATATTATAGTGGTAATGTGTACTTTATTTTCTAACTTATCCAAAATAATAATAAAGTATTGAAAACTGTCGTAAATAGGTATATTTTTTTGATTGCACAAAACACGTGATTAGATATTCGTTACAATTAAAGGGCTGATCATTAAAGGCTAAATTGGGAATGTCCATGAACCTTTAATAAACATGGTGTACCGAGGTGCCACCCACAATTCATTACAACTCGGACCTCACAGTATTATTTATTATTTTATATACTTATTCGCGCCGAGACAATGTTAATAAATCAACTAGGATATCGGGTAATGGACACCAGTGAGAAGTCCCCGAAGAGGCATAAATTCGATTTTGTATGCTTTTTACTAAATCATTGGTCGGGAACACAAATTGTGGGTTCACGGTATCGATGTCCACTGAATAAAAACCAGACGTGGGTATTGAGAGAGAATAATATTGAGAAATACTACACTCTAGTATATAGAATACTTACCTACAACTATTCGGCATAATTAAATCTTAATATCCAGTCTTTTGGAATACCTAATAGGAATTATTAACACTCTAATTTCTGGACTTTTTAATAACGGTAAGTCTTTTGGAATACCTAATATTAATTATTAATAACCTAATTTCTGGACCTTTTTATAACGTTAATAGTTTCACGGTAGGAGTTTCAGTGTCGTGATAGAGAAAAGACACCCAGACTAAGAACATTCATTTTAAAGCATCATTAAAATTTGCCCTCTTTGGAAATCGAACCCAGCACCCATAGAACGCTATATGCAATGATGGTTCGAAAAGCATTATGACATCATAATGCTGGTAATGTGGTAAGAAAAGAAAACAAAACAATTTAAAATCGATTTTCAAAATTACACTACGTCAGGTGTGATCACAATATAACAAATTACTTAGCACCTAATTTAACCATAATGATAAGTTACACTTGCAAAGCCCCACACTAATACTAATATGCCATATGTTGTACACTTCAATGTCACCTACTAACTCAGCTTTGATAAATAGGTTACAGTATTATAGACTACCTTCCATTTTAACACCTACTACGTATTCTCGAGCGTAAATAAGTAACATTCAGTTTTGTACGAAAATAAAATGTCTTAAAATAGTTTTGTCGATCAAACAAGTTCAAACTATGAATATTAGTGATTATACCTACTTTTAAATAATATAAAAATTAATAATTACATTTATAGTGACATAAAAGTCAAAAGCTTATATACTGTGCAATTCTTCTAAATCAAGCCAGTTTTTCTTTTAGTAGTGGGCACGGAGATGAGAAATCTAGATAATCAAGCAAATTACATACATTTTTACACCGATTTAAATTTCAGTTTGATGAAGTAGATACGCTCTAAACTTCTTCAGAATTGAGGAGAGACCTATGCCTCTAATATGCCGTAAGTAAGATATTTATGTATTTTCGACTTACTATCGAGAAACAAATAGTAATGGTAACGTTTGTAATATGGATATTCACGCCCACAGCATATGTTTAACTTTAGAGGGATCATCTGATTGACGTGACGTCTGGTTCCTTAAGTACTACGGGCATGTGTTTATTTACTATCCTATGAGTAATTCATTATAACTAATAAATGTCGAGACTGCTTTGTACGAGACTATAGGCCTCTATTTCTGTTTATGATATCGTTCGCGTTAAGAGATTTTGTTTTATGACGGAATAAATTAGATGAGATGGTCTATTGGTGATTTTTTATGGTGGTCATAAAAATTGCTTGAAGTATACTAATTTACGATTTATTCGATTAATTAGATGAATGATCAAGGGACTTAATTTAGGTATGGAAAAATTGGAATCCAAATACGTACATATTAAACAAACGTAACTTTACTTACTAATGACCGCAAAGTCTGTACTACGATCCAAAACAAAATCTTATATTAGTACTAGTTTAATTTTTTTTTCTAAATTACAAGAAACTTGAGAACATTTTTTTTTTATTAGCAAAAACATTTGCCTCAGCCAGGAATCAAACCCAGCATTCTTTTCTGGCACCAAGTACCTGTCACTAACAACCGTGGTACAGAGTCACCTATCAACATGGATCGCTCTAAAAATTATCACTTAACACTGACCATTGATGAGAATCACTTGGCCTTTGTACATTCCCACAATACAATACACAACGTGGGTGGCCTTGCATAACGCTCCAGTCATACCGCGATAAGCAAGGATAACTTTAAGGACTGTATTGAAAGTTTGCAAGGATAACGTGTCTTATTATGATAATACGTAACAAAGGTGTAGATTGTATAAATAATTTAATTCATGTTACAACTCAATAAATTTATCATTCCACTTGAAATCCGTATGTGAAATGAGAACTACGGCGATCATGTGTAACTTTTCGAAATATGATAGTCACAATACGCACATAACTTTCATTGTCCTTGTTAATTAAATCCCTCTGTTGATAACTCGTGTCATTTAAGCCTAAGCCATTAAGCTCTTAAAATACTTAAATCATTTTATGGTTTTTATATTTCTGACATTTTTATTAAGGTTAATATTTTAACAGATTTCGTGTCACCTAAACTTGGCTAGCACTCAAGCAAGTTTTCGATCCCTGATACCAAATACTTTTAATCATATTTTCACCATATCTTTTTGTTAGCTAAAAGATCTTTCATGAAGATATCTTTGTTCACACATTTTATGCGTTTAAAGAGCAGTGCATTTTTCCGCTCCCTAAACCAATGCTATCTTTTATCTTTTAACAAGAAAAATAGGAATGAACAAAACTCACGATCGACGATAAAAAGTATGGGCTCAATGTTTAAATTTCTGAGAACTTTGTTGCTTGTTTGTAGAAGCGTTGGCTTTTAGTTCCGGATTCGCTATAATACCCTTTTTGTTCAAATTTTAATCTGTTATTTCCACAGTATTGCTAATAGGTCAAAATTCTCGGAACCTAACTATGGATAAACTACTCGCAGACTTTGTACAAGTTGCAGAAGTTTGTCTGCTCTGTATTAAAATAATGATATGCTTGTTAGGTATTGTTGCTGTTGTTGTTTTAATTAACGAAACTTAATTATTATTATTTCTTTTCAGTATTTAGTATCATTGTAGATCAATATTTTAATAGCACATTGATAGTTGTAACTAAATTATATTAATCTTTTACCAATACTTAAAAGTTTCAGAATAAGTTGCATATACATAATAATTTCCAGTCCTGACTATAATTTGACTTGTATATGTAACTTTATTTTAATTACTTATCATTTGATTTCCTTCTTTTGTTTCACGATTATATTTGCAGGCCTCACCAATATGAAAGTCAAGCACTTCTTCAACTAAAAGTGTTATGATACACAAAATCTGTTAGTTTGAAAAAATATTCTCACACACATCAGGATTCATCTCTCTGAACAAAACGTTATCTAGACAGGAAGTATAACTGAGCGTTCTTTGTCCAGATGGGCATTTAGCACGATTAAGCCCTTACCTCCAAGCACTCGAGAAAAGGAAATTATTATGTATACTTTTTGTCCTACACGGCGCCGCTCTGAAATATTTTAAGGCCGTCTGCACTTAATTTCGTTAGACATTCGAATGCATTATGTAAATGCCATGATTTCCTGTTAAAGACGAAGACTGGACTCTGAGACTGGACGTGAATACCTCGCGTGTCGATTGATGATTGTTCCAAACATTCGTTTAGAAACCATTCCTTGAATACTTGTAAAAACGCGCGAAATTTGCATACAGAATTTACTATACTCAGAGGAAATATATTTTGTTGTCATGTCTAAATATAATTTAGATCGGATAGTATGGAGACGTTATGATAATTTAGTGTAGGTTTCTGAGAATGTTGACAGCTAGTATCGAATGGATGATTTAGGATCATTAAAATCTAAATCCTTGCCCGCAACCCGAATATTTCCTTTAATCTTACAACGATTAGTCATTAATAGGATTTTGGTTTTAATCTTTGTTTTGCTAAAACCTTCTTCGAATCGTTGGACTTTGAGTTGTTTATTGATCTCATTAATTTTTTAATTTCGTTCTACACTTGGTATTCATATTAACAATTTTAATCTCGGTCACATTTGCGTTCCTATATTAAAATTGTTTTAAGCGTTACAGAGGCCCTGCCTTTTATCAACTTTTACGGGTTTGGGATATTAAGCACAACTGTGTATTACAATATAAAATTAATTACATACAATAGAGCATAATCAAGTCTTTTAAGTGAAATATAAATAATTTATTTTAACATATTGTAATAAATACCATCATCATAATTACGTTCTATTTAAAATTATATTTTGTTTTTATTTGAAACCTCTCTTCGAAACTGATGCCGCCATCACGAAGGGAATCGTTATTATGTAAAAACAAATATTCGCACGCGGTGTTGAAGAGCAACCTATGATTTGCTGCACGCATTTCCTTAAGAAATCATTCCACATAACTCGTGTGTATATTAACTTCACTGAGAAGCTAGTTACCGTTAGTCATACTATGATCTATAAGTAGTACAATGATGCAGTTTAATCTTTGTATTAATAAGTCCAGCGTTCGTCTTTCGGTACCGTCCCTTTTTTACTTTAAAAGTTTACTTAGTTTTATTTACTCTAAACATTTCGATTTCATAACGCTTGAAGGACTCGTTAACATTGTGCAGTATGCTATACTATACTACTAGCATTCTTTACATTGTATCTCACGTGCATGCCTATTTTAAGAACAAGCAAAATGAACAACAATGTTATTGTTCAAAATTTTCTCAGATAATTCAAGAATCATGCGAGAAAATCGTTCAAAAGTGTCTTGGAGCGCAAGCCACGCGTTCCATTATGTCTTTTCATTTTAGGAAACAACAAAAGTTGTGACGCTAAACACTGGCATTATTATATCTATAATAGACAAAGAAACGTTGTTCGAGACAATAGACTCCAATAGTCTTAAATAAAAGGTTGTCGTCATCAATTTTTACACTTTTGACATTCGTAATGGTGCATCCTTTGTATTGCGTTGAAAGTGTTTAAGGTTGGAGCGAAAAATTAGCGCACAGCGTGTGTGCTGTCAGGCATGGAATGAAGGATATGAGAAGAACTAAAAGACTGCTTTAGCTGACGTAAAAGTATGCCAGGTTCTTCAAGATTGGCCTCTTTGTTCTCCTTTGAACGGATATCAGGATTATTTTACCTCACGCCGAGACTCTAATGTAGATAATTTATCTTTGTTTCATTAACTCAAAAAGGATTTTTGCTGCTTTATTTAACGAAACTTAATTTTGTTACAATGTAAACCTCTTTTCACTCTTCCGATTTTACGAGCATTTCTCTGCCTGCTGTAATTTTTAAAAATAATGTTATTTGTTACTCTATTTAGTCAATTGGTATACATATACGAATCTGTTTTATACCTAATTTATATTTCTATTTCACCCTTGAGACGTAAAACTGGTATGTTGTTGACGAAAATATATTTATCTCTTTCTTGTACCATACTCGAGATTCTATAATAGAATCTGTTGCTACGGTTGAGATTAAATATATCTTTTCTCATAAGGTTCTTTAGTTCACTTGGGATTCTACGCCAGATATTATATCAAACGATTACTAACAACGTCTTCGCTTTGTTTCGGGAAATTCTTATACAATACAATATATTACATGAGTGTTTTATTAGTAACAATCCTTAGGAAACTGTGTCATATTCATATTGTTGTCGTATTATTTCGTTGTCCATGAGCTCAAACTCATAAACGTCCATATTATCCCAAGGATGATACAAACCGGTTAAAATATCTGAGTTTAAGATTAGAACTATCCGCTCGTCAATTTCAAACTAAATCGATCCAGTTTACACGTTAAAAGTATGTACTATATACATTACTTAACATGAAAATATAACATTCAAAATATTAGTATGGACATGCATTTTAAAATTAAAAATACAATAGTACGAAATTACATTCAGAATAGATCTAATACATACCATTTCGAAATCCGAAAAGCGAAAATATGTAAAGGAACAGCCGTTTGCACGGTACGGGCGAATCGAATTAATTTAACATTATTCGATCCGTAAAGATTTACGCACTATTCGCTAGCATTGTGAAGTTTAGTACAATCGATGCCCAAATTAGTAACGCTGTTATGTCACCTGAGCCGAAGGACCCCACGCGGTAAATGCGTATTTTGGTTCTCAATACAAACCGCTCACGGAACATAATGAAATATTATTCGACCCTATAGGACCCCCAAACGTTTTTTATGGTCATAGAGGTATGGAGATGAACGTTGTAATTGGAATATACGACGTTCCTGCAATTATTTATGACCTCAACGATAAGTTGTCGTTGTTTAATGCCATGACGATTTTTTGTTTCTACGTGTATAACTAAATAGGTGGTCGTAATGCTATTCAAAAATATTTACACATATTTGTATTAAAGATGAAAATTACAGTTTTACAGGTAATAATTTATTTCTGTTAATATGCAGTAATATTAAAAATGTATATTAATGAGTATTGCAGAAAAAAAGTGAGACATACCTTTTAATCTAAGTTAATTAATTAATTCGTGTTAATAGCAGGTGTACATGCTACAAAATACATTTTTACTTAGATGTCCACGAAAAAAACAAAATTCAAACAACAATCGCTCATTTTATTTCAAGCTGTCTTGTAGGAACAAGCACGGAAAATTGAAATGATAGATGATTTATCGGAGATGAGTGCGTTAAATGATCGATTGAAAGAAAGTTTCAATTACGTACTGGATCATACTCCTACGATATCAGCTGTTACGGAAGGGGTCAACGTTATAGATTAGTAAAATTCAAACAAACAAACATGATGGATGACCGGAATTCACGCACGTGAAGTCTAGTAAAATATGTTTTTAAATTTGACAATTTAAAAATTTTAGTTCATTTTATGTACCTAACTTAAAATCTATTCTAACGAAATTACTGTAACGTGGTCAATATAATTATAATCTGTCTTCGGGTATTACACGGAAACCAATTTACATCTTTGACACATTTGTAACTATTTTTACGAGGATGAATCCCGGATACATTTTATTTCAGGAAATGGTTTTGTTTTCCATTGGATAACAAGTAAAAAGTTACCAAAGCAAAAGGAGTGACAGACAGGCTTTGAAATTAAGTAAGAGCAGCAAAATAGGTTAAAACAATTAGCTAATAAGGAAGCCAAAACCATTACGCGTAGAAAACGAACCAGTATCTAGTTAGTCAAAGTGAGAATGCGTAACTTTCAGTATTTGTAGCTCAGGGAACTGTGACGGCTAGTTTACAAAGTGCCACTTCCACATGCCCTCTGTTGCAAAAGTAACGAGCTCTGTACACGAAATGTTGAATTCTCCAGTACACTGTAATCGTGGACACTGTTTAAACTTGCATTAAGTAGCTTAGGTCTAAATAAACCATTATTACCTGCTAGATAAAGGGTTCATTTATTTGGCATGCTCTAGATCAGTAGTTGGTAACCTTTTCAATATTGTTAACCTTGTGACCTATGAGGAAAAGTTATTTTACCTTGTCTTAAAAATGTTATTAAAATAAACAATATGTTACTTTTTTCTGTATTTTTTATTTCACGATCCTAATAATTAGGTTCTTTGTTATTCTCGTAAATAGCTGACCGACCAGTAATTACCCCAAGGTAAGGAACCAAAGCTCTATAAGCTAAACGGCTTGACTATAAAACTCTTTTTAAATTATGATTACTTGTATACTTTATAGTATAGTTAAGTGGCAGATAAAAACATTATCCGATATCTGCAAAGTTCGTAAAAACTTAAGCAAATTCTTGAATATCCTCTCATCTAGCTACAATTCGTGCCAGACTATAATCCGGCATAAAAAATGTCCCGGTCTAAATGAAACTGTGGGACAAAAAGTTGTAACCATATCAAAATGTTTTGAGAGCAAAGTTTGTTGATCACTTCAAACTATGGTCTATTCTGTAGATAAGGAAACTGGTATTCGTTGTGAATTGTTAATTTGCCATGAAAAATTTCGTGTCGATATTGGATGCGGCAATTATTTTTGCTAAAAATTTAAATTAAGGTACGGTAAAAGTGCAAAAGACAGGAAAAAGTATTTGTTTCAAATACAGCATACAACAGAAACTTAACATGCTAAATTAATAAAAAAACTATGTGTAAGTATGAAGAAGAACCGATTAAGTAAATGAATGAACTGAAGTTTTTGTAGATAGTATTAGCATACTCGCTTTATAACCCTAAGTCCAGAAGAAATATACTAAATTAATAGAAAAAAAAACAATTCAACATTAGTACCTTAGTTAAAGAAATGCAAAGTAAAATAACTGACTACTGCAAAAACACTGAGAATGAACTTAAAACTACTAACTTGAGCTGAAGTGACGTCACTACCCTAGACTGTGTCGAGATTCCAACGAGTGTATACTCGACAAGCCGTGCTCTCTCTAGATTAGACACCTGCCCGGAATATTTGGCACGAAGCTCTGTTTGCTCGTTTAGAACTTGATGAGTTAACAACTAGAGCAGTTATAAAGTGCAACTTTGAACTTTTAGAACTAGATACAGACTAGGAAAAGCTTTATAACTTGGCTGACACTACTGTCATAATGAGTCTCTTTTCTCCAATTTGTAGTGTTATTTATTAGGACACGAAATGTCATGTCATATTTATTATGTTATTTCATATAATAGGCATATTTAACACAGGTATCAGAATGGTTACTGCCTTTTGAAAGGTTCTGGGTTCTATTTCCGGTAAGGTATAAACTTTAAAAATAAATTCAAATTTCTGTACACACACCCGGTGAATGTATGTTTGGTGTTTAGTTCTTTGTTGCAAAAGATACAAAAACAAAGACAAATTTGCACATGAAGTCCTCTTGAGACTTAATCATATAAATTCTTCATAACACTCGTAAGAGAAAGGGAAAATTATCACGAATCGTTCTTGCTTCATTTTTACTTCCCGCTGGGTGTCGTTGCCGAGACGGCGTTGTACAAGACACACACAGCGTCGGCACAAGGCGTAGGAAACGCTTAACGCACACATTCTGAAGATCAAAGAACGCGCAATCTGTGTGAAAAAAATAACGTTTTGGTCCCTAAAGGGCGGACCCGTTTACGCGACCCAATTCACGCGAACGGCTCGGACGACGAAGAAATTGAATTGAAGTCAGCCCAAACAACAAATTCAAACGCGTATCGAATTGTTTTACGTTTGACGAATTCGATTTTCGAAAATTTAAAATCGCTACAATGCGTTTTAATGATGCAGCCAAGTTTCTTTGTCAAATTCAAAATGTTGTAGAACATAAAGAATCTAAACTATGGACTACAAATGGCGGCATCCATTTAAAAATCTGGTTGATAGCGATCGTGTGGCGATAGCACAAACAGAATGAGACTGAATTGTTTTTGCAAAATCTGTGTTGCTAAATCATTCACATACCGATGCGAGTATCCATGTTTGAATTTCAAATTTGTGAACAGCATACCATTATTCGAGACATTTTCTTGTTTGATTAAGGTATTTTCTTTAGCTTCTTTAAGACGATAGGTCGCATTACGAAAATGTTTAAATTTTAGGCAAAAAGGTTAACGTTCCTTTACAATTTGTATTTTTTTCATACGTGGTTTCATGAGTAATAATAATAGCATGACAATGTACTAACTAATACCCACATTGGCATTTAAAGGTTTAAAATTTATTGTAAGTAGGTCTATTAATGGTTTTAATGACGGTAAACTTTTACTTATTTTAATCCTTATAATGATTGAATATAAAGTAACACGGAACAAAACAGTAATTGTATAGATATATTTACGAGTAAGACACGATACAAAATCAAACGTATGATTAAGACCGCATATTACTCATTGAAGTAAAGAAAATAGCATACTCAGATCGCCGTTCATTTCCTAGGTGTATAATCGTGCAACCCAACTGGATGCCATTTGTTAGTGTCTTGTTTAGAAAATCACATCTGCTAAACTTTATTAGCCTGGCTTTTGACAAAGGCCAAGTTGATGGAGGCGCGTATCAAATCGCGCGATTCAGCGCGCTCCTTAGCACAGCTGGTTTGAGCGAAACGAATCATTTCATTCATTCTCAGATCTTATACGTTATTTATGAAAATCTAAAGTCATTCTGCCGATACCCGACAACCGTCAATTCCAGTTGAAAGTGTGTCACCTTGCCTAGAATTAGTTATGCATTCAAATGTATGATCTTTGATTATGGTTCAAATTGTAGCTCAGATTCGCAATTCGAATGCTATGTATCGGTATCTCTAATCATATCCGTAGCAGATAATTGTGTAGTAGTTCCTGCTACGTTGCTATTTGCTGTTGCAACCGTAGTTTGATGTTTCATTACATCAATTATGTTCTTGGTTGTAATAGAGAGCTCATTAGTATGTATTTATGTAGTAGTCTCTGTTACGGTCAATTTATTCAAATTCTATCAAATAGATGATAAAAGTTTTTACATATAGAAAATAAAAAACATTTACGTATATCAATATATCAATTAATAGTAACAAAACCACTGATCGAAAAGGAAAATATTACACTCCGATTTCTTTTATTATTTTTTATCATTTCCAATAAGGGTGATCTTCTGGGTAGAATAAAAAAAATCGTCGTAAAAATAAATGAAACTTTAACTACAACAAATAACACTTTACTGAAATCATCATCTTATAAAGAGGAATGTAGCCCAGATTTCTAGAATTTCAATCAAATGCTCCAGATATTGTCAAAAGGAAGTAATTCTGTGGGATGTATGCTGAGTGAAAGCTCTATCGGCTTCCGTATTTCACTAGCTTCGGACACAGTCCATATTCATGAAGTAGAACCAGTAGTTTATAATCACAAAAAGTCTTCTAAACATAACGTTTATTTTACGACCTTCCAAATAAAATTGTTAGTAGGTAGACAGAAAAAATCTGTTTAATATTTTGAAATGTGTTTAATATAAAACTTTTTTCAAACCCACTTTTAGTTTCTGACTAATATTTGAACACACACTTTTCACCAATTTACAAAGAAATAAAAAAAGAACACACTCTGAAAATAAACATAATAAATACATGCCAGTGTGTTTTATTTCATAAATTAAAATATTCAAAGTAAAAAATGTAGTCCTACAAAAGTGTAGCCCTACTTTCATAAAGATAGCAGTTGAACATGAACTATGCAAAATATTCTTTATAAAGTGTTATAAGAAAAATCTATGTACTTACTTATTGCCTTCGTACTATGGCCCTTTGTTCAAAGTAAGTTTTTTGCCGCACGGTAGCTGGAGCAATTTGATTGCGCCACATTTTTTCTATCCTTTTCAAATAAACCCAAGTAATTGTTTGTTTTAAGTCCGTAGATAGTATCCGCTGTACGGATTCGTTACAGACATTTTTGGTACTAGAAAATAGAGTCTTCAATACGCTTGACTGGTTAAGCTTACCCGAGAGATTCACCGGATTCAAAGTTTTTATCTCCGATATAAAACTGGATAGCCAATTTTTCTAAGTAAAACTTTTATCAGACTATTTTTTCTTATTCTCTTTAAGGTGTAATGCACTTTTAATTCACTTTTTTACATAATTAAATGAAACAAAATAAAATGTTACCTTAAGGCGGTGATAGCCAAACGTAATGACTCCAAAAGTCTCACATTTAAAGAAGCATCGTTTGAATCCTATACTTCAATATGATATACTTTTTCATACTGCGCATACAATTGCAATTATTCTGATATCTCCTAGATAGAAGACCTCAGGTCAATAGTGGAATGAGTTATGAGGTTAATAATTTAATTGTCTTACAAATTTCCAAGTATCCTTCAATAATGCAAAAAAATATATCATATTCTACTACCAGGATTGTAATCAGACGCTCGAAAATTGAACCCTAAGCCTATAATAAGTATACTTCCAATACAATCTGTATAAGTATACTGTTGTTAGATAGATAAGGTTTATTATAGAAATAAGTATTGTTAAAGCAATATCAATCTCGTAAGTAATTTAAAAGTATCACATCACCGTGGTACCAAATATGTGAAATTAATTCTAAATTACTGAGAACCGTCTACTTTTTGCTCCAGAACAGGTAACAGGAAACGGGTTGTCTCAGTTAATCCCACAGCATACGTGTGCGTGTGTAGTCCCTACTTGTGTGCGTGTTATATAATCACACTTGGAACAGGCATGTAGCATGGACGTCATTCGGTTTTTATCAAGTTTAGAGTTGGAAAACGCGTAGCTATCAACTATCTCTTAACTAATCACGCCGTTGGCCATCTCACTCACGCTCCTACGATCTGACTGAGACAAATAGCTAGCTGTAAGTCATCAGTTATATCTGTGTAGTCGTTCCTTCTGAGCCTCCGTTCATCTGATCTCAGCAATGTACGGTATCTGTATGATTTAGTTCCTAGCCTTGCGTCTAAGATGATTTTCTCAGGCCGCAAAACTGGTTGTCTTCCGATAACACTAAATATGGTGTTCGTATTTGCACCTCATATTTTCTAGCTCGCTTAGCTAAGGACGGGTTCTGAGATCCTACATTTCATTGAGAAACTATAAATCTGTATTGATTGAATAAAGGCATGTTCTTGTGGTTTATTACATTTCATCACAAATAAGGATTTCCTGGATATAAAAGGGTTGGATAACATTAACGATTTCAACGAAGTGGGCCTTACAATAATTTCTATTACTTCATGAATATATCAACGGATACAATCAACGGTAATATTACCCTCAGTTCACGCAAATCCTAAATAATCTTTGGATGGTATAAGCTCAGGTGAGTTCATTTTACAAACAATATCACTTTACCCATAAATGACTTGTTAATCTCCTCAAATAGGACTACGGCCTCCGTCATAATGTCTCGCAGTGATTAGAGCAAGTAATGCCAAGGTTAATCCACGTGTAGGGTTGAAAAGCTTATCTGAATCAACGTTTACTTACCAAACTTCATTTATTTTCGTAAAACTCGTTTTGACTTCATTAACTCTGTGTTTGGTAAATTCATCTACAAATTTTATGCTGCTACTTTTGTTTTATTAAATTAGATACAATATTTAGTCACGTTTTTTGTAACTGTTTTGTGTTAAGGTTTTTTTTTAATGCAATTCATTTGTAGCTACATTTTGGACAACTCTTACGCTCTTTGTTAACCAAAGTAAATGTAATTCCTAATAAGGACACTGTTCGATCTAACATACGTGTTTTTTTTTTATTTCATTTACCTCTAAATGTAAGTACTGATAAAAAATGCCTATATGTACATCAAATCATATCTAATGTTTTGTAAGATCTCGAGTAAACCTAATTAAATTACCCAATGAAATATCCATAATGTGCTGAAATGGTTCCGTAAAAGTCACATTGTCTTCAAATTAACGGTCATTTAATTTTCTTTTATTTGCTAAAATTATATATATCACAAAGTTGGCGCCAATACAGACAAGCAGGTACGAGAGGCAAATTGGCTTTGTCGAATAAAAACTTAGAAAATCACAAGCCTAATTTTTAAATTGGTTCCTAAAATCTGTTTGCTTAGTAATTATCATGATGACCCTCATTTTCTAATTCCAATACGGCCGTTTATACCTGCTTCAACGCTATTAGCTAATGAGTTACAAGCCTACCTACCTAACCTACATTTAACCGCTTTTTTACAATCTAAACAAAATCTCCCCAAGATCCGACCTTTGTTATTTTAACGATTAAAGGCGGTTTAGTGTTTGCTTACAAGAAACATGCAGATAAGGGTGGTTGCGACCGGCTCGAGCAAATTAATTCGGTTTATTGTCATGTTAAATTTCGTTACAAATAGAAATACCCTTCGAATTTCAAATATAATTTCTGTCATAGCACCGTGCTCCGAATTGAAATAAAAGGCTTTACTTGGGCGAGGATTAAAAATGTTGGCTCGAATTTAATCTTTTCAAAGGAGATTTGTACCCACGATGTAAAAGTAACAAGGGTTAAATTCGGTCGTCATAATGGTTAAAAAATTGCGTTATAATTTTTCGTCTTAACGTTTTTATTATTTATTGCATTAGAGATGTACGAGGGAGATTATTATCTAATAGCGATTTGTATGAAGACAGGAATCAAAATCGTATAAATAAAAATTAAATATGAGCAGATGGTTGATCGTGTAAATGTTTTGACATGTAAGGTCACACACTGATGAGCAATTTTTTTAAACCTAGACTAATGTTTATTATTAAAGTATTGTAGCTTCGAAATAAAAGTAGAATTATTGTGCAGAATTTACTTCGTAACAACTTTTAAAAGTATGAAGTTAAAATCTTTTAATAATAATGCGAATTCTTAGTTTCTTTGTACGGAAACAACGAGTAACTGAAACTAGATATTACTTACTTCCATGAGCCTTTTTATATAAGGTTGTCTGTGAACGAATTAATAAAAGAAATGTTAGCGAACCTAACTTTAAAATTTTACAATGCGACCTCAGGAAGTGACAGATAACAAGAACGTAATAACTAAGTATGTAAGTTATGTCATTTAAAATTGATCTCAAAAATCATCTGGATGCAGTGTATACTTATAGACAGTCAATACTTGGTAAAAAAATGTATCCATTCAAGATGACAGTAATCCGTAAATTCGACCCGGAATGCCTCGAATCCTTCTACAAATTCTAGTAACAGCATAATGACAGTACAGTCGTCTATAAAGCGATGTCTTCTCAAATTCTTCGGGATTAATGTCGATTTAATTAAACCTTTATAATTTTGATACGGACGGTCTATGATGAAACGTGGAATGATAAAGGAATCGTATCAAAATGGATGAGACATTTTGAGTCGGAATTTCTACTCTGTATAATTCACTGTTTTGTCGTTGAATTACAGATACATTCCTTGTTTTGTATTCGAATTACTGACTGAATACTATATTGATAGATGTCTTGAGTAATAAAAAAATCGGGCATTTGTAACATCGCCAACTAACTGGAAACAGCATTTTGTATGCACTAAGATTAGAACTGAAGGCCTCCAATTGCAGTTTATTTCTGCGTCAATGTATGTAAGTATGTATGTACAATTATCTATACTATAATAAAACAGTAAAATAAATTTGTCTGTACATTGAGTATATTTACCAAAAACTAATCTAGAGTAACTCAAAAACAGTAACTGAGTACGAATCTACAATTTTTAAAATTTTTGTATGTCTGTTTGTCTGTCTGTCTGTTTGTCTGTTTGTCTGCTTGTCTGTTTGTACACGCTAATCTCCGAAACTACCGAACGGATTTGAATAAAACTTTTTTTATTCTATAGCTGTTAAGTCTGGGCTTAAACTAGGCTATATTTTTTTCCGGAAAATATTATAGTTTTCCTGGAAAAAGCAACGAAAGTTTGTATGGATTTTTTTTAAATATCAACCGATTGGTTTCAAATTTACAACAAATATTCCTTACTTAAATTGATTGAGTACGTGTCTCCCAGTTTTTCGATATTTGATCAAGAAAATAAAAAAAAGTGAAAATAATGTACAAAATTTGAGTTTTTCAAAGATCGTTCACGGGCGACTCATGATTGATATCAACGTAGTTTTGAGAATATAACTTCCTCAACATACTGTTTACAATATAATTTCACAGATTTTTCAATTTCGCTCTACAAAGGGTACAAAACAGGGAAGAAACTATGAACCAAAAATACCTAAACTTTATACGAGTAAGTAAGTACACATGCTATATTTTTACCAAAGTGAAGCGCGGGCGGGTAACTAGCTTTGAATTAAAATTAAGGATCTAAAATACAAAAAAAATTAATCAATCAATTAATCAATCATCAATCAATCAATCACCAATACATATAATAAAATTGAAGTTGGGGGGCTCTGTTTGTCTGTGTGTTTGAAAGAGTATCACGCCAAAACGGCTAAATTGACAGAATAATGGATGAAATACACCCATAATCCTTAACTCAGGGCTCTATTTAGGCTTTAATTTATTTAAATCAGATCATTATATCGAAAGATATTATAATTTAAAGTTTGTATGGGACTACTGTAATATTATCATGTATCAAACACGATAGTATCACCATGGTTACCGAGTAAGGATTCCTGATATTTTAAATTAAATCGTAGTTTTTAGTCGTAATCGTAATCTAATGAATCGATCCGGAATTGTTATCATAATTGATTTTTGAGGCGATACGAAGTTCGCCGGGTCAGCTAGTAACAAATAAGGCGTCATTGGATTACTCTAATATTTCGAATTAACACAGACTAGCATTTTTAAACATGCTGTAGAAAAAAAAAATCCTAGTCAGGTTTAAAAAAAACTACCGCATCCATGACGCTTTTTACCGGAAATAGATCAAGAAATGCGTGGGCCCTCTTTCAAAGAAAGGTCCGTGTTAGAGGCGGATCGACTTTATCAAATTACAACCTGTGCCGTTTTGTAAGCCGACAAAGACCCTGATATTCTTGAGGCCACCTTTAGAGAAACATAATTTGACTAGCGTTAAGAGCTTTTAAATTGTCGCAGTAAACATTATTTTTTGTGAAGAGAAATTAAATAAGTCGCATTAACGTAATCGGATTATTAATTTAATGCTCAAAAACTTTATAAACCCTTCACGTTCTTTTGTGTTTTTAATTAATTTATCCTAATTATTTATTCTAATGTAATATCGATAGCAACCTAATCGAGTATGTCATTTCATCTAGTTGTACTTTGGTCCATAAATTTTATACTAAAGCATTACAGGCAATTTGATCAATTGAAAGAAGGACTTACGAAAATGGATTAGAGTATAATTTTTGAAGCTTTTCCTATAATATAATTAAAACGTGTGAGAATTTTTATTGTGATAGCAATTTCTAAAACAGCTGACCGACTAATATCCGAAAACCCCTTCTTATACTTATAAACGTATCACATTTAAATCGTAATTAGATTTTTGCAGCGAACATAATCTTGCATTTAATTATAACGTCCTTTATAAATGCACCATCAATAACATTCTCAAATATTTAATGTAAACTTAACACGCAAACATCAAATAATTTCACACTTAGTTTATTTATAACTGGACCCACCGTCGCTGTGATATCCTTTGCGTGGAGTAAGCTTTATTTATATAGGATTTGTTTATTTTTGCTGATAATATTAAGGTAGTAAGCATTTTATACAGGTGGTGTGTGGTTGTGTATAATGTTATTGGTTAAAGATTAGCACACCTGTTAATTTTGCTGGAGAAATAACTATTGTGTGCTTTGCTGAGGTATTATACTATGTTGATCTAGTTTAAGAGATGAACCTAATCTTTTTTTTCTAAATACATTTTATAGGGAAGTATGTCCAAGCAAATTGAATAAGAGGTTATCAATATTTTAACATGCTGACTTAAAAAATATAAAAATATTTGTTGGTAACTGAATGTTTCTGGTTTTATTGTTAACTCATTTTTAATTTTTCTAGTATCTTCAATTTTAACAGACTGGTTTATTTAATAAGTAATTGATTGTTGCTACAACAACATCGCTAAATGATCCTTTGAAAAATAATAATTATATACACATAGCATTTTTACACGTATTTTTATACAAATATATATGGAATACGTATCACAAATGTGTACGGATGTCATTTTTACGTTACACGTCTCTCAACGCATACGGCAAATATTGTATAAATTTTATTGCCAAAATTTCCAACCTCACAAAGCGTTAAAACAACTCCTATTAACATCGTCATAAGATTCAAACTTGTCTTCCCGATAAACTAAGGCTTGAATGCATAAGTGTTTTTATTGTTGACTTTAGTTTCATCTCATTTCCCGTGGAGCATTAATGATGTGTGTGCACAGGTTTTACGCGTATGTGTACATCAAATATTCCCGACCGGTAAATGCAGCTTCTCGCTCACTTTAGGCTATTACACGCCAATATAGACCGTATTAACAATGAAATAGAGGCGAAAATAGCGTTTATAACTTCATCGGATGTAGAGCATCATATCTGGTCTTGTATACCTAATGCGGTAATGCATTGAACACACTACAGTTTGTAGCTTAGTTCAAAATATTTGTTGAGTAGTTCCCGTCCGTGACTTATCTGACGTTTCGTTAATTATTTTGTTAAGTAAAGATAAGTTATCTCTTTGTGAGAATAGTTGTGGAACAGCTTTAACAGATTTTCTGTTCGTTTTTGACAGGTCGATTGCATTAGCTTAATGAGAAAGAAAGGTGTGAGTTTTTATTTATATTTTTATTAGTACCAGTGGAAAGCAATATAAACAAATTAGATCTAAATGTTAGTAGGTACGCAAAACAAATAAGTTTCTTATATTAGCAGTATCCAGTACCTAAATAATATACAGTGACTAATTAATAGTAATGACGCAATTACAATATGAATCCCATTAGATACCTACTATACGATCTAAGTCTAATAATTCATGTCGACGGGACCCCAATACGCTGGTTCCTTACTGTCGAACTAAACCTATATTATGTTCTTAAATCTATGACTCAAATATCTATTGCAGATAAATTGGGCAGAAGTGGACTTTATAGTCAATACTTTTACGTTCATGGTTGCTTACGAAAGTTAAATTTAATTAAATATAATCATGAGTCCTCTACGAAGTTCCCTCGATTTTATTCGATAAACATTTTATTTTAGACACATTATATTTTTCTTTAAATTTATCGGTTAGTCAATGATACAGAATAAGGTTTATCCAATATAATAGAGTATATACAATCTATAAAACGGATATGGGCGGTATGTTTGACGCAATCACATAATATTATGCAAAGTGTATGCGTAAATCGGTAATGGTAGCGAACAAGCATTGCGGATTACATATCCGTTGTCCCACAATTCTATTAGTGCTATACAATATACTCGTAGTTTGGTCAATTTATTGGTTATTTATTAATTCATCCGGATTTTGTGTCAATATCAAAAACAAAAAAATACATATAATTATGATTGTGGTGGAATTATGACTCACGAACGTACGTTTGTAATATGGCATATAATGTTTGCCTCGCCCGGGTCTCGAACTAAGATCCTTTTAAAAAGAGCTGGACTATTAGATCGTCAGATCTTTTTATCTTAAAAGACTCAGTGTTGCTCTATTAAGTTACAATGATAACTAAAATAACACATACAACATTAATATTTACACAGATTAGTTACAGCACCATGGGGCATTCCTAATCGATTTTACAGACAGACAGGCGTTGCGGTAGATGCATGTAGGTATGTATGTAGCATATATAACAACACGTCACGAAGAACCGATATAATAACAAACAATTTGACATTTTATGCTATTTAACCATTCATAAATTAATGACACAACTGCTAAGTTTTTTTCTTGTGTTTATGCTTGTGTGTATGTATGTGTGTCTACATGCATGTGAGTGTGTGTGTGAGCTATATTAAAATAAGGTTATTTGTAGATCTGGCAAGAGAGTCAACTCTGTTCTCTAGATATTCAAAACTCGCTCAAAAAATGAACAACCAAATACACTACATGAGAATAAAAAGACCTAAACTGTTTTATTGATATGATCTAAATAATATCAATAAAAATTAATAGCTTCAAAGAATCCGATGCCTCAAAACTTCAAAGGAAGTTACCGTAACAAAAACATTTTACTCAAAACGTTGAAAGCATCTACTTTCATTATGTCTTATCTGACAGCCCACATGATATGGTATTAATTAAATGCGGACTCATGAATTATCATGAGGTTAATAGTCACCAATGAGCTTTGAGTAATTATGTAGATGAAGTTCTCTGCGCGCGCGCATTTGGTGGGGATTGCGTGCAAGGTCAATTATAACTATGACGCAGAGGAGGCAGTAGGTAAATAACAACGATTTATATTTCAGAAAACTGGTTCTACATAAAATTTTGTTTCTAACAATTTTTAAACTATAAACTACTCTATTAGTTACCCAACCTCATAACAAAAGTTTTGTTTTTCTAACGTATGTATGTATGTTAATTTTTGGCCCGCTCTACAGCCTAAACGGCTTGAATGTTTTATAGCATTTATCTCCTTTATTTTCTTATCAGATGATCTATGTTAAATGAATATTTTGTAAATGTAATCTTCTTTATATAACGCTTTAACTTAGTACAAACCTAAGCAAACCTAATCACTCCTGTTTCTAGTACTTAGATGTACCTCTTTTTTTTCTTCGTGATTTAAAAAGTAAACAATCTTAAGTGTCTTTTTATTCTAATTATCCATTTAAAAATAAAACAGGCACAAATTTAAAAAATTAAAATAATTAAAATTATTGCCAAGATTGTTTACCTTTCAATCACGACGAAAAAAACGAGGTATATGTATAACTCAGTGAGGAATAAAAATCTATGGTAGTAGGTAAAACAATAGTTTTTTATCTGTACAATAATGTCTTCTGAGTTACAATTTAATCTGTGTCGTGTCTTGCGCAGGAGGCGGTTCCGAACAGCGCTCGCTCGCCGCGTGCCGTGCGCGCGCCACCCAAGAGACGCTACCGAATACAACTGTACGTGTATTACTATATACTAATGCTATATTACTTTAAGACAGTATTTGTAAAAATACAATACACTATCTAAAAGTTAAGCCATGCATAACAACCTTACATTGACAACTACATGTCGCACTACCTGCGAAAGTCATAGCGTAGGTGCTATTGACACCAACACACTAACGACGTGTTTGACAATAAATACACTCATATAATTTAACTAGTAATCCTGCTCTAATGTCAAAATTCGTACATACCTCGTTACGCCTGGATTAGTATCCATGGGATCAGTAGTAAGGAGGATGATTAAATAAATAAATATTTAATTTATTAATAGGTGATTAAAATTTTGCTTCGTTGGGAATCGAATTCAGGACCGCGTGCAGAGCAATACGGTATGAGCACCAAACGGATCGGGTAGTAAGCTATATATTTTTAACGTGCAAAATAAAAAAATTCAGCAGTCTTTATGCCAATTTTTACTATTACCGATATTGTATTATCATGATTTTATTACGCCCATTATTGGAACGGTTTTATGCCCGCATTGACAAATGGCTGTAGGTAGGCCTTTAAATAGTGGGCGTGAACGAACTAGTAAAATACCGGTTATAATAAAATTGATTTATGGTATCATTTTAATGGTTTATACGTAAATTGGAGATTTGCAAAATCGGTGCGTTCACACCTTAATGTTCTAATACCCATTTGGTTGTCAAACAAACTTATTTAAATTTTCTTTAGAAAGTGTGTAATAAACGTGTAAATTAATAGATGAAGGGTTTGACTATGGACCCCTTTTTGGGTTATTTCTAGCACGTATAAAATACAGCAATAAAGATAACGGCGACTAAATGAGAATTTCTAATGGGTCTCTATCGAACTTTTGTTTTGTTTAAAAGATTAGGAGAGACGTAAAAATAATTATGTTTTGTAGGCTTATTAATTATTTATTTGGCAAAATTTTATTTATTTTTCTTTAATGATAATACAACAGATGAACAGCGAATCAAAATTTTACTCCAAAAAAACATAACACAGTAATTAAATAAATAAAACAATCACAATCATATCTTAAGAAATTAACGGCACAAAATACTATTTGATTACCCCACTAACAAAATTTAACATTTTACACAAATGCATTTCATCAGTTCCATTACTCTGAACATTCAAATACGTTATTAATAGAGTGGTCCCGAATTTAATTCCACGCTGCATTCGATAAGAATCTTAACGTGTTTCTAATGGATTTTGAATTAAAGTCCTTTATGTGTTAGTGTGGTGTAACGTCTTATTAAGCCATGGTAACCAGCAATGCTACGAAATTCTGAGAACTACAAAGTTTTCTTTAGCGTTTTGTTACTTAATACGTATCATTTACTTACTCGTAACTTACGACTGCGCTTGATAGGTAATATTTTTTGAGTGTATGTATGATTGTATGTACGAATAGATATTTGTATGTATGTTTATTTGTATTCCTTTGGCATGCTCTCTAGAGCCTCTAAGCCTTAAGGACTTAGCATTAAGATGAATTTCAACATTATGGGGTGTCAGTGGATTCATCTCGATTGAGAGAGACCGGCTTTTAATTTTCTAATTGTGTACCTTTTATTTTTCATGGTACCCTTATAAATCCTTATCCTGACAGTCTGGCATTAGTTACGATGAAATTGAATTAAAAAACATATATTTTTGGTGACGAAATATCTGCTAAGTTATCGATCAACGACTATTGCAATTGCACTGCTTGCTATCTCGACAGTATAGCTGTATCACGAACGCGTTTCTAACCAAATTAGAATCTATCTGTGGTCTGTTCTGATGCATCGAATCTGACACTGACACTTCACAGTTGATCTTTTATAGCGAGTGTCACCAAGTAAACAATACATGCATACCACTAGGATTATACCTACTAAGCAGGACAGAGCCTATTAACCTCGTAACAGGATTGACCTGACAGGTCGTTTCCATTGTTCAACGTGGCTTTAACTCGGGTTTGATCAGACAGATTTTAAATTTCAAAAGTATTTTCTTTATAATGTCATTTAAAAATTTGAACGTATGTAGACCCGAGCCCAACAGGGACAGTTATGGGTTGCAATGATGAAGTACCTTAATAATTGGTTACAAGAAAATAGACCTCGCTTTATTTCGTACAAACACATATGTTAACCCAAATGATTTGATTGCAAAGAGGAATACATTAAAATTAATTATCAAATCGATACATATGTATAGGACATATTATAATGTAGTAGAATTCTCCCAGTTATTAAATAAAAATAGAAACAAATTAATACTTATTAATTACACTTGCTTAAAATTGTTTATAACGCTAATGACATAGACAAGGGTGTGTCATGACAATATACATTTAAAACCTCAGCATCGAACTTCCATCTGTCACATGAATTGCACAAAAACAAACACAGGAATCGAACCAGACACCAAATTGCCTTTCGTATTAATTTCAATACGAAGACGTCAAAATATTTCTATCGATATTTTATCAATTATAATATGCAAATACAAGTCAGGTGCATTCTACATACAGCTGATTTGAATCATATTCAGCTAGATGGAATGCGCCTTTAGCTAGTTTATGAATAGTAGTAGCAAGTTTAAGATCAATCGGTAGCGTTCCGATTCTTCCGTGTTTACTGACAGGAGATAGGGTGGAAACACATAAGGAGCGGAAAGCGGAAATACTTGTTCTTAAAAAACGCTCCAAGTGAGAACTCGTAAAGATCTATTTTTTCTATTTTGTAGCTACAAGATGATAAATGGTCGTCTGTGGTTCATCTATGGCCATTAATAATACGAAAAATACGTAAATTCTCAGCTAGACAACTGTAGTCAATTTCAAGTGGGACTAACGATTATTTACTGAAGTACTTACTATACTAACAGGAGTATCTTAGACTAAAAATCTGTTTTAAAAAATCTATCTTTAATTTTTTATTGGCGTCTTCAAGTTAGAGTGAATAAGCTTCTATTAAATTAGCCCGCTTACATCTTAGACAACATCACCACATAACATCAGGTGGGATCTATCAGGATTTAACCCATAATTTAAAAAAAATAGTGACGTAATGCAGTACTTAAGAGGATATTATTTCTCGCTGCTCGCTGTTATCTATCACTAAAACCACACAAACGCTATACAGACACAGGTGCTAGATGAAGGCATTACTCTGAAACGACCATTATGATTAGGCATTAGGTACCTTGTTTGTTGTTCAGCCTGAAGGCAGTATTGACTGGTTGCTTATCTTATTTGTATACAATGTGCTTACATCGTTATGGTAATTACGAAATTATAAGGCATTAAAGTCTTATCTTATTTCCTTGACGGTGGGACCGCTAGCAGACTGTTGTAATTTGCTAAAGTTTTTGCCTTTTCTGTCTTGTCAGATTATAGTTAGGTACTTGTATATCTAGCATACATTAACTTACTTTTAATTGGTTAACATCCTATCGTAAATTAAACTGTTATTAGTTATTGAGGAACCATAAAACCATCTTTATGATCCTTTAAATATTTTAAAATAATTCAACTAAGTATAGCTAATTAATAACAATCCATACCTTGAACTAAGCATAGGTATCTTTAAAATACGGAAGCAACCGTGTAACTAATAAATAATTAAAGAGGGCACGTGTTCTTCGTACATGACGTTTGTGTATGTTGATATGTACCTATGTAATACGTATATCTTTTGTTTCTTTGGCACGCTCTACATCCAGACAGCTTCACATATTCCATCATAATGATGTCATTGGCATAGCTTATACATTTTTAATATAGGTAGTGTCTCCCCTCTTTTTATAGTTGTTAAAACCAACCAGTACTTCTATTAACCACTAGTTTATAAATTGTTAAAACCATACATCCTTTGGCAGCAAGTTCGCTTGATATAAACTTACTCCTACCACAATTTGTTTAGACTGAAGTTTATCTAAATCGCATTCCATCACATTTGGCAACCAAACACCAGTATCAGCTTACCATTTCTTCGATAACTCGTTGCCAATGGCCACACAAGTTGATGATATCGATACTTAAGTGATACTAAAAATTAACTGTTCATTTTACGAGTATCTTGATTTGTTCTACATAATATGTTTTATGGATATGTTGCTAGCAAATGTTGGTTACCTTAATGATTGGAACATTTTGGATTACTTTATATTGAGAGTACATTTTAATAGAATACACCTTAAGTAATAATAACTTACGTAAAGTTTAAAAACAAGATAATATATACAATTTTAATATGATCAGATGATTAGTTGCTTAAAATTTTAAAGGACGTTGAATACCCAAATTAAGTCTTCAACGGAGACATATTATCCTATTATCCGTATTATCACAATAATCAAGATGGAACCCCACATATTAATCTTCTTTTAATCATAGTAACAAAATCAAAAATACATTCATAAATTGAACTTACTGTTTCAGTTTAAATGAAAATTAACTCAAACTACTTCTCTAAGATGAGAAGATTATTTGTCTTTAGCCCATGCCTAAGTATGGTGTATAGTTCCATCTTCCCATACAAACTGCATGTATATTTGAGCAAATCAAGTAACACCGTTATAAGTGGAACGAGCTTGCACAAATTGCATGGAACTGCAAGTACACGTGAACTATGTCCACGGGTTTGAAATGGCTAGGATAAAAAAATATTAAAAAAAAATAGCGCGACGACTAGTTGGTTAATATGACTTAGAAACGAGTAGTCCGGAATTCGATTCCCGGTCTGATAAGTTATTTATCCACGCAACTTAATACTAGCCCGTAACTAGACATCAATGACCCATGTTTGCCATGGGTACCATGAATAAACAAAGGGTATATAAGTCACAATGTAGTAAAAAAATTTTTTTTTTTAATGTCTACTTTTATTTTGGAATCTGTTATGTTAAAAACATTATTAAAAGTATGAAACGGATAAAAATATTACGTAAAGCTCATATTTTCCTTATGTTGGTAATTCCATGGCCATCCTACTCATAACGGATTATCTTCAAAGCACCGCGACATAGTGGGAAGAAATATTTGCGTATAACTATTTCTCTTACCAATTACATGTTTCTACGGTACAGACACTATATATTTGACTAACTAAATCCTTAGTTTCTACTCCTTATTAGTGTTAAGATTACATACATAATTTGCATAATAAGGTAAACATTTTTTTCGATTATAGAATAAAAGACCGTATTTATATAGCCCGAGGGCTTTCTATGCGATCGCAGGATAAAGTTATAGACGATGTTAAGCTACTGGTCTAATAAGCTACTACTACGTGGTCAGAAAGTGAATGGATGACCGTTATTAGCAATACTTCTTAAGTGATTCCGTGCTTCGGAGGGCACGTTAAGCCGTCCTTCCTGGTTGTTATCGTCGTATGGTAGTCGTTAAGCCTTGTTGAAGGCCTTTGGGAGTCATAATAGCTTTAGGTTGAGTACTAACCCATTCGCCAAGCCACAATGGAGAAGCGTGGCTATTCAGTTGTTAGGGGAGACCCGTACACAGTAGTAAGCTATTCATAGTTTGAATCCACTAGCATACTTAGTCCATTGTGCATTTACTTCAAGTGTTTTTTTTATTAAACAAGACATTATATATACAAGACACCCAAGTTTGGGCCGCAGTGTTCTTATCAAAGCAATAATCTTTGTTCTTACACCATCAAGTATTGAAGATACTGCTATGAAGCCAGAATTTAATAGTTAAGGTAGCCGTTTAAGGGCAGAATTTCGCTTTACGTGGCGGGTACTAGCTTCCTTTTATAGAGGTCGCAAACATTTTTCCGATTGAACAGGGACATTGATGGCTTTTCTAAGAAACACTGATGCCACGTCGTATTTACCAGCGTAGGTATTAGACCTATAAAGTATCTATATAATATTATTACGTCGTCGATGTAAGGCAGGGTTTGAGGCATATTTTTAGTAGATTCCAAAGTAAAACCAGTTATATGTACATAATATCACGTTGACAATGAGATAATTTTTTTCTTACCCAACTTATGATAAAATTAACGTTGGATAATCTAGAATTTATAACTAGAAAAATAAACAAAAATATTTTAATATTTAAAAATCAGTGTCGTATGGTATCTATTTATTAATGTAAAAACTTAACTCAATCATCCACTAAAGCAATAATAATAAAATATAATGAATAAGCAGCTCTATTAAATTTGATGATTGAAGAACCGAAACAAAAAATCCATTAGTAGTCTAGCATTCAATTGAGGAAGTACTAAGATAAAAATCTTTAGCAAAACCTCTATTCACCTAGTCAATTAGGGAGGTAATTGTTTTATTAATGAGGATTTCAGGCTTCAAACAAATTAATGCACAAAAATTGTAAGAACAGCCAAGCGTGAAGAATATACAATGGAGTTACGAAATAATGTGTTGACAGAAACTGTAGGTGTATGGAGCAGAGTTATTAATTATCTTTGTTAATTATATTTACCAGTCATGTTACCCATGATGATTATTAATGAAATAATAATATAAACTTTCATGGCACAGTGGTAATTTTATGTCGAAAATTATATTGCTTTTATTGATTCTTTTAAAGCTGTTTGGATAAATTACATTCTCTCTATTCTTTCGCCTTTTCATTATAGAAAAAAGTAGGTTGTTCTAAAAAATTGTAGGTTATACAAAAGTGTACCATAGGTATCTATATATTATGGTAATACATGTATATATTTTAATAATTAAAATTTTAGATTACTAAGTATAGACATGGACATAGGGTATAAAATATTTCGTTGCGAAAATAAAATTAGAGGGGGTTTTAACTTTTTACAAAACCCCCTTTCCGGGAGAGGAGCCGCAGTTAATTCTAATAATAGATAAAAGAGAAGATAAGTATGTTTTTATCGTTATTGAATACTGATAAGTAAAATTAAGGAAAGTAAGCGCGGTGCCAAAATAACCTTTAATACAAAATCAAGCCTATCAGGTACCAAGAATCTTAATACCATACTGAAGCTAAAGATATTCCTTTACGGGTGCTGGGAACGACGGAGATGGTATCAAATACTTTGAATATTTCTCTATTCTCATTAAAACAATTCATTACCACCTACAAATGAACGACGATTTCTGTTAAAGACCTAACTATGATTTTAATTTAAATTTGAATAATCGTACTTGTGGAAATATTATATTATCCGATTACGCCAGACACACGGTGATGTTTATGGAGCCTATTTACATAGGTACATACACGATATATGTATAGACATGTACGTCTATTTTTTTCGAACGCTCTACAGCCCAAACGGCTTGACGGATTTCAACGTTAGAGGTGTCATTGGATTGTTCTAAATCGTCAGTTTGGCAAATGTAAAAATCGGTAGGGTCTTTTGGTTTTCTGTTCTATATGATAAAATCTTCTCGTAAAGTGCTTAATGCGTGCACATAATTTTACAGCGTTAAAAACCATAAGCATATCATCTAGGCTATGATAATAATGTATTTGTATACTCCTCGCTTTCAAGTAGAAAGCAAGACAAGGGCTTAACCTATGTAATTTGTTCGCGAGTAAAGGTTAAACGATTGCTAGCAGTAAACAGAGGCATTAAATAGGTTTAAGACATTGCTGCCTGATTGAATCTGATGTATTTTGTCGCATCTGAAATCCATATCATTACGAAACACGATTTAGAGAGAATGGAAGTAGCTAAAGGGGTGATAACCTCTTCATTTGACGGTAATATCTGCCGTAAAAATTGTAGATTCCTACGTTTATGGGCGACAGTTGATTCTGGGGTGTAAAGGGGAGACCTGTTTCCAGCTGTGGACATCGAAAGACTGAAGTATGGATGGATAACAATATACAACGAAGTTTAATGGTACTGACTGTATTGTTAATGGTAGGAATTATCATCATCCAACTTCCTTCTAAATATCGGCAGCAAAATTTTCTTAAGCATTTCGGTTGAAAAGTTTCTTCCTTCATTTGACGACAATGCCTCAAAATCATAATTTAAAGCTCTACATTCTTCATAGCGTGTAAGATTTGAATTATGACCCCTCTAAGGTTTTGCAGCTATAAACATACACAAAGCAAAAAGACCTGAATCTCTACAACAACTAGTCCTGAAACTAACTAATGAAGATAAACAGCAGTTAACTAATCTATAGCCTACATTACAGTAGGAGATGTGCTACAAGCCACTCGCACAAAAGAGCGATATTGCAGTTCGACAATAGCCCTTTCAGCTGATGCAGGAGCACCGACAAAGCAATTTTAGCACGGGAGCTGGTATTTCAAAATATTATTTTTTATTATTTACTAAATTACTGCTGCGTTAGGCCTTATTGGGATGAAATACTAACCTCAATTCTATACTAGTAGAACAGGGTGTTGTAGGGACGATAGAAACCGGCCGAAGGTCTTAAGAGAGTAAAGAAATGAAGGCACACGCTTGTTTAGTAATCTCATACTATTAAAAAAACAATACGTCTCCTGCTGCGGATTGGAAGACTAATTTCAATTCAGGGGACATATTTTTATGTGGTGCTATGTTATCTAAGCAACCATAAGCTACAATTCTCCAAAAAGCAGCAAATACAATGACTGCTGTTTACCAGGTAAGATGAACCCAAAATTATACAGATTGATGGAAAGTTTTTGATGCAAAATATTTTTAAAAGTAGATAGTTTGCATCATTTTTAGTAGAGATAGTTAGTCACCAGTTAAATATCACGTTAAATTAAGAAGAAAATGTTTTCTTTGCCAAGATTAACGCTGACAAAAAAGCTTGAAGGATGTACGAGTAGCTATTACTTAAATATTTTTTACTACTATTTTTAACTTATACTTAGTTACACAAATAGCCTCTAAGTAGGTAATACTAACTAATAGTATCCACTTGACTTTTTACACTTTCTTCGTTACTTAACGTAGCGTAGAAAGCTGTTTTAAACAAAAGCAAATGAATATTTACTTTATAGAGGAAACTAGCTAGGCTGCTTTTCAGACCATTGATTTTTATTAGCCTCCGACCTCTATTTGCCTCATTTCCATAACAGCCTATAGAATCTGAACTCTGTAGTATCTGATACAACATTTAAAATTGTCTGTATCACGTTTTTCTTCTGAATACTAATAAAGTTTATGTTTTTTGTTTATTTAAGTTTATTAGATTTATAACTAATTTAAATAATAGTTACGCCAATTATATTATAATTAAATATGGAGTTTTTCATAACAGTTCATCATCTTGTGTGTGTGATACAGTGCATTAGTGTGCATTTTGTTTTATTTTCTTATTCCAATGTATTTCTGATATATTTCATTTATAAAATTTTTCTTGCTGTGTTTTTATTCCATATTAACTTTAACAAGCCCAACCACCTACCAAGTCTTATTGTTGTTCTAAACTACTCTAAAATTCACACATACATACAAACCTAATAAATATAAAAGTCACATTCACATAATTCCGATAATATAGCTCCTGTGTTTTCGTCATATAATTAACATTGTTGTGTACTCCTACATTAACATTGTTCAACGTTGTATGAACCGTCCACTTCCAATAGACTTGTATAATTATAATTATAAATAAAAACTCGATAGATACATAAAAGTTAGGGGTCCTCATTTAAAAAAATATATACCCTATATCACTACCACATTAGAGAAAAAAAGACACACTGGATATTGAAATCTGTCAAACCGTTTGGCCTATACAGCATGACAAAGAATTAGGCATGCATACATACATACATACGCTCGGAAACATTACTCTTTTTATGGCTCAGTTATTTTAAAAAATCACAGCGACAATTCTTATCACACAGCTCCCGTACTAGGTTCATCATAACCCGCGTCGTATTTGTTTGTAATTAACGACGCGTGCTCCTACATGAACATTGTTCAACGTTGTATGAACCGTCCACTTTCAATAAATAATCCCCACTTGTGTGGCAACGCTATCCCTGACGTCGACGAACAATCGGTAATTGTAGCGTCTTCATAATGAACGCTTAAATACGTATTGTGGTTCGTATCTTTTAATTGTATCTTTACCTACATCATGGTTTCTGAAACTGGCCCTTTATTTATAATTAACATGGATCTAAAATATACTTGTATATGTCTAGAATTCTTGACCATATAAGGACCCATTCTGTAGTAAAAATTCGATAATAATTTGCTTTGTCAAAAATAGATTGTTCATAGATTCGTTCGATATATCTGACTGGAAAATTTCAATTTCAAAGTCAAACTAGGCTTCTGTCTAAATGACTGTTTGTTTATTCACAAAAGGAAAGGTGCGGTTTCTTGAGTGTCACTCTAAATCAAAAAATAAATGTAACTTAACACAAATTTTAAATAAACTTTAGCTGTGTTTGTGCATTTTACCGTGTAAAGTTTAACAAACCTCTGCATTATAATATTATATGTAGATCGTGATACTTCGTGATTGGTAACTGTGAAAGTTGTGGTTATTAATAACCCTAATAGAAACCTCTCTGTTCTTGTTAAATTTATTGTTCAATATATTAATTGTAGGTAGGATAAAGAAAGCAATATTACTTATATTGTTAATACACATGATTGTAATAGAAAACTGAATATAACTCTGTAGAACAAACAAAGTAATAAACTAAGTAACAAGCGCGGCTTTGTGTAGAAATAGTACCTAACCAGAATAAATATTTTCTTTACTAACTCAAACAATCAAAATGCTCGTCAAATGTTACAAGAAAGCATATTGGTGACTATATTAGAGAGTATTCTAATAGTAAAGTTTTGTACGATGACTGTAACTTAAGGAAGAAAATTCATAAAATTAATAACATGAATAATGTTCCACTAGTCATAATGAAATGAATTAATTATTAATTCTAATTTTTATTACAATTATATAAGAAGGCCGTTTCCCAAGTTTTTATTCGTGTCACTGAAACGATATTCATTAAAAGTAATTATATTTGCCAGCCTGCGACGCCACGGTACGACCTTCCATTCAACTTGCTCATTAAAGTCGAGATATACTTATGAATATTCATAATTATTCAAGTTACAATTTTCACTTGACTTTATCATAAAATGTTTCCAACGGCGAACCGGTTCGAAAGAAAAGTGGTAATAAAATTTTAAACAAATCAACACAAGCTCACTTAAAACCAGTAACTTGTGTTTGTTGAGAACTTGGAATATCTCCATACCATTTTCGCTTTGTTTATTTATTTAAAATGTTTGATGGAGAATTGAAATGAAATAGTGAGAGAAACAAATCGCTCAAATAAATATACTGAAATATGCATGACCGAGTACTATACATTACCTATAGGTTTAACATTGGTGATAATTACTTTAACTTGACTTCATCCCACTAAAGGTCCACTACTGGTTTACTTACCTTAACTAGTTTCAGCCCACTAATGGTCCACACAGGGCGCTCCTTCTGAGGAGGCCTAGACCAATTGTCCAATGCATATTAGCAGAGGGGTCATTGGCCAACCCAAGTGACCGATGACTTGAGGTGCCTTTCGAAGCACGGAAACGTTCAAGAAATTTGCCACTAGCGATCACCCAACTTACTTTGGCTAGCTTAAATAGGTTTAAGTAGGTATACCTAGGTGTCTTTTATAAAATGAAAATGTATAATTAGCGAGAATATCTAGAATGCAGAATATAGTATATTAAATGTATGTTCTAAAATTTAAAATGGTAAACAAGTTCAAGGTTCCATAATGAGGTACTTGGAATAAAATTATAGGTTCTAGTTTTATACCGCGTTCATTTAGTATACTGTTGCGGAGTTAATGGACTAGTATTTTGTATATTTTCTAGAACGAGGCTGATGAATTGTGTTCTAATAAGTATAGAGCACGGTTTCAAGTGTACCTACGTTATTATGTTTTTATACCTTTGACGTAAAATATAAATTTCTCTCCAATTCAAACGAAAGATTTGAAAGAGTATCTTTAAATTATATTTAGCCGTATTCAAATCTATTTCGTGTTTTATGAGAACTACATACGTAAACAGACTGACAGAAGCAACGGCTCTATTTTAAACAATTTTAAATATTGACGCCGTATTTTTTTCTCTTAAGAACAACTAAAATAAATAATTTTCAAAGTTACTAGGATTGTCGATATTACCATTTTCAAATTAAGTACTTTTACAATGGAATCTTCTAGCGAGGTATATCAAACGAGTATATTCTCAGGCCAAAAAATGTACACATTCCTCCTTGGGAACAAAACAGCGTAGTCAAAAAAGAAATAGCGTAAATAACAAATGTTAACGTCTCCCGGTACATTGCTCGGCAGGCCATGCTCAGTGAGGAATTGTAAAAAAAAATGGACCTCACTATTTTGTTCTGAAAAATGAATCTATATACTTTTTGGTCTGAGTCTATATTGTACGAGTATTATTTGACGTAATGAATTACGATCGAAATTCTCAGAGCGAGTATTTTAGTCGTGCTATAATGAACAATCAATAAATAAACTACTATGTTGAGTATTTGCCTCAGCACATCTTTCGCGAGCTTCGCCATTCACCTGACAACCCTGGCCGTGTAGGGTGGCAGTGAACACGGTAATTCCTTGTCATTATAACATTATTTATAAGCGGAGTAGGGACTGGCTTGCACCTACGTTACATGCTTATGAATTTATAGAACTGACAGACCAATAACAATTTAAGTACTCGTATACCACTAGGTACCATTCATAATGAACTTAACACAGGAAAACTTGAAGTCATTAGTAGAAAAAGAAAAGTCCAGACTATTAAAAGTAAGTATTTAAGGTCAGTAAGTTTGTCATTCCTAAAAAAAAGCACGAATCCAATGCTATCTCATTATGTTGTAGTCAAAATTGACATACATACAAACTCTCGAATCACATTAGCTTCCTTTTGGCACAGTTGAATTTTTTTTGTACCATTCTGAGTAATTAATCGGTTACCACTAACCATTTTGTGGACGTAACTTAACGCACTGAGTAAGGGATGTGTCAAAAAGCAACTCAGCTCCATTATTTACGTAAACTATTCTATCTTCATGATTGTCTATGCAAGTTTCTCAAGCAACATCGTAACGCCGGCGGCGTCTCGACCTGTTCCCGGGACCAGTCATACGTCATTGGACCGACTTAAAAATTATTCCAGCATTATATAATAAATCATAGTAAACCGGTAATTAAGACAGTCATAACCAGAACTCTAAAATAAAAAGAGTTGTATAATTTTTTCACATTAAATAACCATTTCGAGCGCGCCGCTCCGCCTAAATGATCGATAAAAGTTGATTCGGCTTTTTTGTTCCCGTGACTCGATTGTAGTATAAATAATCGAGATGGGAACTCGTTATGACGTTTACATTTTTCACACATTTAACTTTGATGTATGATTCGATTTTTTAATCAATGATATTATAGACGTAGCTGTGCTAGATAACAGATTGTAGAACAATCGAAAACATTATTCAAGAATCGATTATTTTGTGTGTCTTAGTTTTGGTATACAAAAATGTTATAAATTAAAATAATAATATGATGAATGTTATTTAATACCAAACTTAAATTTTGTTTTTAATTGGATTAATAATTCGGTAGATGTTATTGACTTTAAAATGTATTCACTGTCAATTAGTAATTAATTTGAAATTATAATCAGTATGTTTAATTCAGATGAACGATTAACAATAATTTACATTAATTAATACTTAATATTATTATGATTGAAATGACATAGGCTATCTATGGACATTATAAAAATAAAACGTTGGTTTATATCAAAGGTCCGAATTCGAGTTAAGACAACGTTTCACTAATGTGAAAGTTGACACATAGATAGGTACCTCATTTTTTTTCGTAAAATGGCTTATATAAAAATGTTATAAAAGTAAGGGACTAGGTATTTAAGTTTGACCTAAACAATACTATGGTAGTTTTAATCCCGTTCTCCAGTCATCAGTAAAATTAAAAGTACGATTAGTGTTATATACGTACTTTTAAGCCGGTAACAAAAATACAGAGAACCGAAAGCGTAGCAAGGTATTTTTATTTTGTAATATAAAGTATCGCTTGGAATTGGTCATAATAAAAATTTTGAAGCGATCATTTTTTTCTATGTAACTATGTACATAAATTAAAACATTACACATCACATCACATTACAAATTTGAAACGCTTCACTTCACAATAAAAGTATATTTTTAATTTTAATTTTGATGAACAACAAGGTTAATCTGGTCGTGCTACTTAGGACTAGCATCACTTTGAATAGACTAGTCATATAATTGCTTCAACATGTGAAACTGCCAAATTAAATTGACAACTGAAAGGCTATTTAGCACTGATGTCTATTCATATATTGAACAATATGTGCAATTTTCAATATTACTAAACAGTTCAAACATTACACCACACAGCATAATACAATTTAAGTAGCATTAAACATTTCCTATTTTCATACAATCAGTAAATGTCTTCAAAATATTTCATACTCAGAATACAAACGGTGAGTAAATTGAGGAGCTGTCAATCATATTCAATCAAGCATTGAATTGAAAGAGGTTTAAACAGATGACGTAGTTAGTGATGTGTTAGACTTGAGGCGAGACACTAGCAGAAATTCAAAGCGAAAATAAATGATTAGGTAAGAATGAAAATTATTAAAATAATTCCATTCATTACCATGTTTAGGACTTAGATTATACCAAAAGTGAATACCGTCAATATTGTAATTTATGTGTTTAGGCATTATTCGTTTTATTGTTGCAATATTATAAAAAAAAATTAAAGCGAGCCCTTGCTGTCCCTGGCATCAAAAAAGTAGATATCACCGACGAGTTGAAAATCTCGAACGAAATAATAAAAATATGGCATTTGGTTAAAACATTTTTGTACATTATGTAACTACCAGTGACATATTTTTCGTATTCGCTACTCGCTACACGCCTGAAGTTTGACAAGTTTCTCAAGTTCGCCATGTATAATATCTTAGCAATATAACTATTAACCATTGTGAAATCGAGTGCTTCTTACATGACATATTAGCACTTTTGACAGCAAGGTAGGTAATTTATAAACTTTTTGACATTCTATGACTCATAAGAATGCTAAATTATTTAAGCTTGAATGGCGTTAATTTGGTTTTCAAATATAATTATGAGATACCATTTTTATAACCAACATACCTATTGTTAGTTATAGAAGAATGAGTTCATGTAATGATAACATTTAAGACCGACGGCTTAACGTGCCTACCGAAGCACTCAAGAAATTTTGCCAGTAGCAGTCACCCATCCACTTTCCGACCGCACCCACAATCGCTTAACTTCTTCGATCAGTTAAAATCCACGGGCTCCTACGAGCGCTTCACTACTGCAAACAAATTCAAGGTACCTACATATTAAAAGGATTCATTCATTTTGACAACTAACATCAACATCATGGTTTCCGCATGTAAGATCATTGGCAGAACTAAGAAGGACAGAACTATGATTGTTGCGTGGATTTACCTTTTCTTTTTCTCCGGACGTCATAATTAGACCATCAAGTGCATCGCTAATGGGTCTACCTTGAGGCATCGTTTGGTATTATTTAAACTAGAAGCAATTTGATGAGTTGCATAGACCATTCTTTATTATCCTTTACTAGTTCTTGGAACTTAAATTACATATTTTAATGTTTATAAAATACTAATATTTTCAGTGTAAAAATGAGCATAAATCAGTCAAACAGAAGCTTTAATCTCAAGTAGCGTAAAACACGCCTCGGGAACCATCAGTGTTACGCTTATTGATTGCCCCTTGAGCGTGCGAGTAATTTGCCTTAATAACTCGAAAAACTCATTTGCTTACACAATTGGGTTCATTATGTCGTACTTTGTAGAGTGACGTTGAAACGGGTTAGTCGATATATTATGAGATTGTTTATTTGTTTTTTTAAATATTTTTTTTTAAAAGTCACGTTTAAAAGATGCGCATGGTACAGTAAAGATAATCTAAGGGTTTAAGCTAAATCCAAGGCAGAGAACGACAGTCGGAACAACTTACATTACCGTTATAAATAAACGTATTGGTAAAATACCCTGGTAATAGTGTAGACTAAATTGAAAACGATTATTGGCCGAAGTAGCACAAGTTCCAAGTTCCAAGGCTTCGTCCGTTGGTCCCTGAATAAATTAGTTTTTGGACCGGCCAAGCCAATAAAAGTTTAAAACAAAAGAATCATAAAACGAACGGTCCAACTTCGGTAGCAAGCAACAGGAGTTCTTCAATGATTTACGACAAAACTGGGACACAATCGCCCCAAACTTTTCAAATAAACTTTCTATGAATAGACGCAAACATGTGTACGACGAATAGTTTCCCTTGTTTGAAAGTATTTTAAAAATTCATTTGATTCGTTCTATATTTTCTGACGACCCACATGGAGAAATAGTTACTATGCGGAATGCAGAGTGCCGTATTTGACTCCCAGCAGCACAGAAATAATATCTTCTGGTCCAATTTACCAATCTGTTCCTGTATGTATTCCTGGCTTTATGTATTGTCAGAGATATATACGAAACAGGAAATCATTTGATGGACTTTGCATATGTAGTGATTTTTCCATTTAATAAACACTACAGTTACGTTACAATTTTCCTACTCGAGGTTTATATATTGTAGAAAACCCTATTTAAATGTTTAATCGGAAAGATAAAATTGTAGGTACGCAAAAAATTGCTTTTAATGGCTTTAAACCTAAAAATGTCAAAAATTGGCAAAACGAAAAAACAGCCGAAACAGTAGCCATAGCCTTAACAACCTATTTAAAACAATAGCTGAGGACAAAGGGGTAAATTGAAACAATAGACAAATTAAAATTCATTCGATGACGATAGAACGCTACTGGGCGTGATGGGTAGAACGGGGACATTTGGCCTAAACAGGACGTCACGATAATCGCTACTGCGCAATAAAAATGTGTTTTATGTACGAAACGAGCATAGGTTCTGGTCTGCCGCTTCTGCATGTGTAATGACTACAAAAACACGATTAAAATAACCCTTTTTTTAGTTTTTTGTGACGGATTCGCCGCCGCTATCTTTCAAGTGTGGAAGTTGTAAATACGTCGTTGCGATTAAATACGACCTTTAATTATAGCAGCTGGTAGCGGATGTTATTTCTAAAAATGAAGTGTTACTACGTGTTATTTTAAAACTCTAAAATATCTTGAAGTTACTCTACTAACTGTATTCGTAGTTCTTTATCCCTGGTAGGGTAATTAAGTAGTATAATGATTAAATTTCTAAGGTGTAAACTATTTTTAACTTAAATCTTGTGTAACATAATCATATTCATAAGAAGCGCAACTTTATTATAAAACTTTTAAGCTAAGTTGATCTTTGTCATCCAATAAAGTTAGTGTAACATAATACTAAATAATTTAACTGCATTCAAGAAACGGTTAAGCAAAGTTTTAATTGCTTGCCACGATATTATCTTGGAGCAAAAACGTCGTAACTTTAATAGAGCGAAAATTGATGCCAGTACTTTGTTAGTAGCCGTCAACAGAAGTTAATTGCACCATCTCAACGCTAAGCCGACAAAAGCTTTGAAATTCAAAACAAGTATAAAATTACAATAGTCTTCAAACACATTGCAACTTAGGGACTTTTGGCTCATTATCAAGAAACAGAAGCCGAAATTACTATTGTTTCGCTGTCAAAACTCAGTGAATAAGAAAAAATACACAGATGTGTAACAATGTCGCAGTAAAGTTAGAGTATTTTACAACGGCCCAAATATTTCAGCGTCCGGTAGCAATACGACTTTTGTCTTTAGCTCGTCGGCCAGTGCTTTTATGGCCCATTTCACCCTATTCTTTCACGGCGCGAGCTATTTTATTTTTTGTCGTATCTTAAATAAGACATAATGTTCTAAGAAACGGGACATTAGAATGGACCCGAAGCTTTCTCTTTTTGTAAGGGACACGTACGACGGATTTTATGGTCAATTGTTTTACTTAGTTCGTTGACGTGGCAAAAAGATGTACCAAGTTTGCCGACGACTCGATAGAGAAGCGACAAACGAAAGGCTTCGAACTATTTTAATGACATTCGCGTCGATGTAAAGAAGACCTTACAGAGACGCGTAAGTACTAGAAATAGTTGGCGTTCGTTTCATTCTGAACAAATGACAGTGAAACTCGTTAATCGTTTTACGTTCCACCTTGTTGCGGTGCAAATAATAGACCGGAATCAGCACATTAATAGCGTCGCAATCTTTGATAATTCATATATTTTTTGTATTCGCTAGCAAACGAGCAGATGGAATCGAAGTCAGATGTTAATTGTTCGCATACGAATAAACAGATCATAAATCTTGGTAGGAAAATGGTAGGTAGACTAAAAAATAAATACTGAGAGTACCAATGGAAATAGATTGTATTTGTTTACAAAATATACTTTTCGCTTATGCAAAAATATGATTGACAACTCACTAAAATAATTGCTTTACTTATTTTATTGATCTCTAATTAAATAATTATTAAGTAAAATTTTTGGGTTATTACTTTCTTTTTATGTACCCGAAACTATTGTCGTTCATTTCGTGATACATCGAAATTCTACATACGTTAGTTATTTTATAAAAGTTAGACGCGTGTGTTTAATGACTTGAAAATGAAACGTGTCTTGTGCTTCAATGAACCTTTTGTGTCGGCACTTTGATGAGCCCCAATTATTTTAATCGATAGGGATAATTTTGTGCTTGCTTGATCTTTATGAAGCCTTATATATGGTAATTGTTTTATTTCTTACATGCTCGTTATACGGAGCTATAACTGAATTTGCAATTATAATCGTAAAAATGGATACCATTGAGCGGCGGCTACTGGCAGGTTCCGAGAAGTTGTTTTCTTAACAAGCGATGGATAACCGAAGAAACAGATTACACAAAAACTTGGCGAATAATTTCAAAAAGGCAACAGTCATGCGTATCCAACGGTATTACTACTTCGCAAAAAATCTAGTAATATAATTTGAAGTCATAATTATGCGTATGAATGACACACTTTTTCATTAAAAATTCTTTGTTGCTAACCCAGATACTCACAAATAAAAATAAATTGAAATATTATCATAACAACATCTATGTATGTGACCATACCAAAAATATAGGTAAATGTAATAGTAATATCTAATCAGACTGTTTTGTTGTTAAACAAACTTCAAACGTTAAACTCACGTCAGATATAACGTCTATGAAATTAACCATTTTCTAGCCAAGTGAAAGTAAATGACATTATTGTGTGATACAACGTTTTGCCACTTGACCGTAGCAGATTAGTGGTCGTTTAATTCACAGTTTTGAGTTTCAGAAACCGCGAGAGAAAGGCTATTACTTATGATCTAAATATCGTGATTGTTAACGGACACGACTTTGCAGTCAAAATCTTAACCTAAGTGATATGTTAATAGAAAGTGAAGGAATTAGAGCGTTCATAATTCAAAATCGCACGCTCTTTTAGTTTACTTGTTTATGATTACAGCCGACAAATGGGCAAACGTGCCACATGATGGTTATTGGCACACGTTAGCACGTCATTATCGGATATATCAGAACACCAAAGAATTCGTCGATGAAAACAGAAACAGGAATTGCGCATTATTACCTAGCTCATAAATATGAAATATACGACTAAAAAAATTTATTCTAATAAACGTTGAGAAAGTCGATAGATTTCTTTTCAATACCGTTGTTAATTTAAATTACTTCTGGACTTCTTTTTAGACATACATTTTTGTAAAATAATAATAACGTTTATATTATAGGTACTGTTGTAGGATACAAGTGTATATAACTTTGGGTATGTCACTTATTCATACAATACCTTAATGTCCACAATAAATGCACTATGACTTGAAGTGATAATAGGAATGCATCTACAAATCTACATACTTGGTAAGTCGGTAATAATAATACAATTTAATAATAAATATCTAATAGAAACGTCAAATAATACAAGTATAAATATTGAGTTAGATATACGGGAATAAGTTGTACCAATATTTAACTACACTATACAATATCCAACAAATGGTTTATGCTAATAAATTTGGACAAAAGCTCGACAAATATAAATCTTCTCACGCTCCTACGGTATAGTACCTACCTAACCAAATACTAGACAATATTTTTTTCTTATTATAGTAAAGGTAACTATAACATAAATATTTAAAGATCGATTTGATCACTGGTTCCTCGAATCTAAACCAAAATGCATACATCCATGTGACAGTCTAGACTCTAAGAAGAGTTAAGCTAAGGCTTAGAATTTAGAGTCAGATTTATTTAAGAGCCTAGCGCCTAGCCTAGAGCCTAGCTTTACGTGTCTACATTTAGCGTTAATATTACGAATGTAATAATACGACTAATAATACGACGAAAAAAGTTAATTAGAATATTCTGATGCTCTCTCTACAATCCAAACGGCTTGACAAATTAGGTGACAGATTATATCATTGGTTTCCACCAATTGTTGTTGGTGGTGCCAAACTAAATTTGGCTGTAATTTAGTTATTATTTTTGAATTTTTTTTTTTATTATTTTGACACTTTGTCGCTGCGCGATCAGATGGTCCCGTTAGACAACTTAAAATAAAACTAAAAATATATATACGCACAAACCACTAATACTAATTAATGTTGTAAAAGTATTTAATTATGAATTACTATAAGACAGTTATGGAAAAGTTCAGTACCTTGCTGTGAGTTAATAAAACTTGAAACATTAACGCTAGCCTATTATAATGTAAAGCCTTCCAAATCTATTCAATATCGGTTTGTAAACAGGAAAGCGGTAAGTTTTTAACGGTCGGCGCTGACCGGACGCGATATCCGCTCCTGTGCGTGATCTGAGTAGCCTAGCTACATCGTTGTACCCACGGCTTAATACGGCACAGAGTAATATGAACAAACAGTGTAATCTTGGCTGTTTCGACGCGATTTTAGAGTGGTAACCTGTGTATGAATTGTTGAAATAATAATATACATAAAACATAAAACTTCTCTTTAGTTGTCGTTGATTGCCTTCATCGATGATAGCACAGAGGAAGCAGGGAGTAAACTCTAATTTGCTCTTTGAATAAAAGTTACCTAAATCCATCGTGATTTAACAAATTTACCAGTTGTGAATTTATAAATTGAATTTCAATTAATACTATTAAAACTCCAAAATAAAACATTGATACTGAAATCTTATAATACTCAATAACACAAACACTAAAGAAACGGAATCAAAATAATGTAAAGGTACAATAAATGATGAAATAAGCAATCAATGATGACCACAATCTATTTGGTTAGCAACTAAGTACGTACAATTTGATACCAACCTAATAACAACACATTTTAAACTCCATTCCGTACCTACTGACAAAAGTTGTATAGTACGGTCTGTCTTGAATACGCGAGTAGTATTACATTGCCGTCGCAGTGGGACTCCCAATGACCTATTATGAGAAGTTATTGTCATTGTACATCGTTGTTATTAGTGTTTCTAACAAGGCCTACGTTGGATGGTTGCCGACTGACTTAGGTACTGAGGTAGACACTAGAGCTACTATAATTTTTTAAGGAACTAACTAACAAGTTGTAAATGGTCATCTTGGATCATAGGCTAGTACATATATGAAAGAGAAATGATATATAAATAAGAAATTAAGAAGGTTATTTTAAAAACTAACCTCAGTAATGTTATAATTATGAAGAATTTGATATTATAATAATATTTATTGAAAACATTTTATATTTGTCAATAAAATTGAAAGATTTTTTCACTTACATTCCTACGTATCCAATTAAATTGTTTCTAAATTAAAATATAAACTTTATGAAGAATAATTTTAATTGCTAAAACCATCAAAAATAAAATAGTCCTCCGATCACAAATCTAAAAACAATATAAAGAAAACACTAGTTCCAATTACAGATACTGGTATTCTTAACGAATAGAAAGCTTTCCATAACGGTATAAAAAACCAACCAACAACAATATTTGTCATTTCATCGCTGTTGAAAACGAATGACACAACGAAAGCTCGCACTAAAAAACAAAAAAGTCGTGTTGAAGGTAAAAAGTAGTTATAAAAGGCCTTTGTTCAAACCCTGCCGTAACACAAGAGCAATAAATTGAAAACAGTTTTGGAGTAGAAGAGACGAACTTTACGATCGTCTAAACAATGTTGTCGAATTGACAAAATTATAGTAACACGAACGTCTAAAGTCACTTCTAAATGAGGCTAAGCTAATAATATACAGCTTTATGATATAACTGAATAGAATAAAGACATAATATTACACTAAGTTCTTAAAAGGAATTTATTGTATCTAGAGGAATTTATGAAATTACAATAGTTTTAATTAATCAATTCCAAATATCCATGTAGATTGTAATTTTCATAGATTGATAGGTATTTAGATAACTACTTGACAATAAATTAAAAAATAAATATTTGAAGTCCATGACCCACCAGTATTGCAAACAGTAATAGAAATATTATTTATATGCCATAAAATGTTATTTATTATGCCATACGGTGTTCACTCACGGGACTAGAATATGGAATTGAGCTTTTCCTAGTATTAGATTAATTTCTATGAGTCATCGACAACCTTATAAACAATAGTTAATGTATCACACAGGTAGAACCTACACAGGTAGTATTTATTACTCTTTCACCGAAAACACCACCTTATCTGTATTTGGGATGCTTAGATAAGCCTGATAACCTGATAAACAAAATTATTCAATTTTATTATTAAAGAAGTTTTCAGATATTTATTGATTACAGAATGATTAGGGTTCGTTTATTTTTAAACAAAATCACACATTAAGTTTTTTAATTACATATATACAAA
>LGAG01000074.1:197778-211398 GCA_001278395.1 Lerema accius
GTGAATTTCCGACTGCAGTAAACAATGTGAATAGCCTGATGAGTGAAATAAATTGGCTCATTTTCGACAACTCTGTGTGTATTGTTCCTTCGGTCTATACTAGGAACCGTTGCAATATGTGATAAAATATAACTTAGAATAGAAGAAACAAATCATATTTTTAATTATATCGACTCAGCCATCTGAATGAATTCGTTTGTTAAGTGAATTGAATTTGTCTTTTAAATTATTGAAAATAATTCTATCGAATTACTGTTATTGAATCTGAAATATTAGAATAAACATGTATGTTTAAATTAAGTTATGCTTCTGTTACTGCTGTTCTCGTAAGAACTAAAATTAGTAAGCGATAAAATTTTAATTCAGATCAAGAATTACAAAGTATAACATGAATTAAATATTATATTGATATGCCAAGACAATTTTCCACTATGATGTGTACTTGAAATGTGTGTATTCCTGTTCAAAGCGTGTTTATTTAATGCTGCTATTAAATTTTTATTTTAGTAAAATTCTTTTAAAAAATTACATGATTCATTAAGTTATAAAAAAAATAATGTAATCAATTTACTTAAAGAAAAAGCTAACTTGAGTTTCAGTGCGTAACAGTGTATAAGGGAATTGACAAAATTAAAGACTTTGTTATAAATCATCATTGTTTTATTTTCATAGTGTATAAATAACGCCATATTACTGATAATAATATAGTATGATCACTTGTTTTGCTATTTACAATATTCATATGCTACAGCAGTCTTTAAAATTTTATTACGAAATCTAGTCACAGAATAACGAACAGGCAATAATAAGTTCACTTACATACATAAAATTTGGTATAGCACTTACTAGCTAATAATTACAATATTTACAGCGCGCTAAAAGTAACATCTACATATTTACATAGTTGTGACTGGAAGTGGGCATTTGCCCGTCTAGACTAGGTAAGCTTGTACCGCGTTGCCCGTGTCTACAAGAGGAGGTGGTGGTGGCCATTGTCGCATATCACGTCGCCTACCTGGAGCCATTCCGTGCTCTAATGACGAATAATCAGAGTCTATTGAGGAGTAAATGTGATCTGATATTGGCCGTCCATCCGGCCCGTACGCTACTCCTTGCGTTTGTCTCACAGCTGATGGAGATTGCCGCACCTCTGTACTATACTCCGGTGGAGCACTCGCTCCTTGTCCCGTATTACCCAAGACCGGCGATTTATCCGGAAAAGGTAACGTTCGATTACCTCCATTAGGCACTGACGAGTCTAACGTATATGTATTTATATTCTTTCTATAGCTATGCGTCCTCGACTTGTGGTTTGGGTGTGAGGCGTCCGGCATCATATACCTCAAACGCTCCCAAAACCGTTTCTGACCCCATCGTAACCGCGAACCCGTTTTGAGATAGGGTCGCAAATCCGGGTCACACATCGCATCAGCGACAACCGAACATTCTTCTATTAGAACTAATTTATAAATGCAACCTTTTAAAGCTTCGTGTAGCCCTTGTCGGAACTCATACCTCGACCATTCTGTCTGCATGAAATTTCTAGTTAATATCAGTATTATTCGTTTAGACGCTTCCGCTGCCTCTACGACAGGTGGCGCACATTGCATGTACTGAGTACCGTGGTGTGGAATGTCTCTATAATGAAGACAAAGATGATACGAAGGGTTCCCATTTTCAAGTTCATGCGCTAACGATTGCACAACAAATTCTTCGTCTTTAGGACTATAACAGACATACGCATCGTATAATTTTTCACTTTCCTCAAATGCGCCAGCAAATGAGAAAACACGAATTCCACAGTTCGTATAAAGCCACACTCTAAGTGAGTCTCTAAAAAGAAATAGTACAACAAGGGCCAATAAAATTAACATAAAGCCGGTGAGAGTGGAGACCATCATGGGAACATAGTTCGATACTAACATGTTTCCGATGACTGAATTATCTGCATAATAATCGCTGCAGGCAGTACCATTTAAATTTAGTTCTTTTTTCTGTGGCGGTTTTGCGTCTCCATTCCAACACCATACATCAGTAATATCTATAATTTTTTGCGCGTTTTCAGCCAAATAAGCAGTCAATTCTTGTAAATACCGACATTTGCAAGACCACAAGTTATTTCCAAGGGACAGAGCTTTTAAATTTGGGTTATTATTAAAGCTCCAAACCCCAAACTCGACTAATCTGTTACCATCTAAGCGTAATATTTCTAATGACTTCAGGGAATAGAACGATATGTTAGCGATATGACTGATAAGATTATTTTGTAAGAACAATTCCTTTAAATTATTTAGTTGGAGAAATTCATAGCCTTTTAATTCCTTTAGTTTATTATTACCTAGATGTATAATTTGTAAGGCGTTAAGCCCCGCAAATGTTCTATTTTGTATACTATCTACATTACTATTATTTACATATAGAGATCGCATTTTTTGTCTCCCAATAAATGCATGGTCTTGTAATTCTTTGATATTATTGCCGTCTAAAAATACCTCTGTTGCATCCATTGGTATTTTCTTAGGTATTTCCATAGAAGATTGTCCAGAACAGTCAACGACATTAGTGTTCCATAAAGGGTCGTGATAACAAGTACAGTTCTGAGGGCAAGTCATTTCACAGTCACACGCATCGTAGTCGCAGCAATGACAAATTGCAAAACAATGAGTCTCATACTCACACAGAAAGTCCGATGTTTTAAGATTTGTTAACGGCACATGCGTTCCACTACGAGTATTTGTCATTTTACACAAAACATTTTCCAAGTCCATCACTCGCGGATACTGTCTCATAGCCGTCATATTATTTATAATCGGCAACCACTCCATTGTACAGTCGCACTGAAACGGATTACCACCAATGTAGAACTCGGGCAACGTTTTATTTTCCGGCACTGTAGATAAACGTAAACTATTTAATTCTAAATGTACAATTTCATTAGCATACATATCCACACGCGTCAAATTCTTTTTATCAAAAAACGAATTCACTTGGATATTATTTAAAAAGTTATTATTTATAAATAACAGTTCTACACTATTAGGAATTGCCATTGGCGATATTTCCACTATACGATTATGGCTAACATCTAATGTCTTTATACGGATTTCGTCTTGCAACTTGTAATAGTTACCTAAGTGTTCAATAAAATTACCGTGCACATCCAACCACTTTAAATTACTGGGCACAAACGCATAATCGAACCATACGAGATGGTTTTCTGATAGGTTAAGCCATAAGAGGCTAGCAAGCGTTGCAAAGACTCCATTTATGTCCGACAAAAAATTCCCATCCAGCCTTATTGCTTCCAGTTGTGAATTACGGTTGAATGTCCCTCTTTCTATTGATTGGATTTTATTCTTAGCAATATTCAAAACTTGCAGGCTTGGTAAATCCCAAAACATCCCGACGCTTAAGTTTCCAATCTGGTTATCAATTAATCTCAATCCTGTGAGTTGATTAAGATTTTTAAACGAACCGTTTCTAAAATCTGATATCTGGTTTTCTCCCAAATCAAGCGTTTTCAAAACGGAAAGCTCCCATAATGCGTCGGGTACTTCAAGTAGTTGGTTGGAACTTAAATCCAGTTCTTTTAAATCGGAACAGTTCTTGAAAGCTTTACGGTCTATATTCACAAGCAAATTGTTATTGAGAGTCAACTTGCTTAGAACAAATAGACCGTTAAATAGGTTTTCATCAATTGTATGTAGCCGATTCTCAGCCAAATTTAATGTATGAAGATTATACAAAGGTAAGAATGCATTATCTTCAATGTAACCGATTGAGTTGTTCTTCAAGTTAAGTATTTGCAGAAAAAATAAATCTTTAAATGTCTTTCCATCAATTCTTGTGAGAGCGTTATTCGATAAATCCAAAACTATTAACCGAATCAGTCCCAGAAAAGTTCCATCGTCGACATGATTGCTTGTGAGCTGGTTACTTGATAAGTCTAAAACAATTAACTGTTCCAGTCGATGAAATATTCCTCTTGGTAGTTCGTAGAGTGAGTTATCGTTTATATATATTTCTCTTAATTCTCTAGCATTAGCAAATAATCCTTCAGGTAGTGTTTGTAGACGGTTGTATGATATGTTTAAAATCCTCATTGATACCAGTCCATTAAAAGCTTCACTTGATATGTCACTTATATTATTGTGTTGTAGATACAGGTATTGTAAACTTCTTAACTTCAGTAATTCGGATTCCTCTGGCAAAGTCTTGATTTCATTATAACTCAAGTCCAAATTATGTAAGCCGGATCCACATCCTTGTCCAAAACCAAGTTGACCAACCGTTCTTATTCTGTTTTGTGTTAGATTCAAAGCATTCAAATTCCCTAAAGAGCAAAACACGCCGGAAGGAACAAACTTGATGTTATTTTGAGCGAGATCTAACGACTGCAGTTCCGACAATCCATTGAATGCGTTTAAAGATATTTCCATGTTCTTGGTAGGACTCCATTCCGAGTTTTTTGAGCGCAACTTCAATCTTTTTAATTTACTTAATCCTTGAAACGTGTTATCTGGCACGTGGAGCAATTTGCAATTGCTTATCGAAAGTTTCGAAAGTCCCTCTACGGAGCTAAAGTAATGCGCCCGGAGAGAACTTTCAAACAACAGCAGATGATTGCATTCGATCGCGAGGCGACTTGTATCAGATGCAACTGATGCGATGCTACTTCCGTCTCCTTCAAGAGTCCGCACTTTACACAGCACATTGTTTTGAGAGTTCTTATCGGCGACCCAAACGCAGTTATCTGAGCCGTACAACCCAGCCGCCCAACTGATGTGCAGCAGCGCACACAAGACAGCCGCTACAGCATACATTGTCACACACATTTATTTCATTTCACTATAGAACGTTTCATAAACACTCCCCGTGGGTCGATATCACCATTTCCGAAACAAAGTCCGTAGCACACTCGAGCGCTGAAGAAAAACTTGTTAACATTTCACTTCACTTAATCCGGTGTATAAATTATTTTCAGTCCTTAAAAAATTGTGCGTAAATTTCTATTCGCTCTTGGATGGGTGCTGATCATTTGACAGTTTTATGTTATTAAATATTTATTGCGTGTATAAGAGAGCGTATCGCGGAGCGTGACGCGACCTCTCCGCGACGCGGTTTCGTTGCGACTGTCAAGCGTAAAGCTTGACTCGTGCTAGTGGCAGTGGGGACGCGCAACTTTGCTCCCCTCCGCCCGCGACACCCAAAGCTCGGACTTGTAAGAAATAGATCGTGCAGAGCCATCTATTGACAAGTAGCATGCACTAACGTCACAATACGTTCAGTACCATTCAACTTTATTGTTGTTGATAAATGAAAACGTGCATTTTGTGCAATTATGTGTGACGGTTATTTTTCGTAAAGAGTACAGACCTATATAACAAAATGCTTACACTAAAATACTGGAACATCGTGGTGAATAGTCCTTCATTTATAAATCCTCGTGTCCTGCAGTTGATTCTAACTTAATAAAAGCTTTATAAAAAACATGAAAGAGATTTATGTAAGTTTTGTTGGAGTTATTATTCCGTATCCTAATCTTTTTCAATGAAAGTAAGTTCTGCGGGAAAAAATGGAAAAGTCATGTTCGGTGGATCCCGGGACGATTTAATGTTGTCTCAACATCCGATGGCTAAAATATAGCGCCAGTTATATATTCAGTATGCGTATTCTGCGTACTTCTTTGTATACTGAAATTTAAAATCATTTCCGATGGGTAATTCTCTAAACGCAGAGATCTATTTTATTGACCACGAAAGGGCCATGATTCCTTTTGTAAGGTGTAGTCTTTAATTAGAGTGCAACTTAAGTGTCGATTTTTTTATGCAACCCTAACGTCTGACCTGGCTTAGTTACAGGTATCTTACTATAACACTCGCAGTCGATTTTTTTTACGTGTCCTCCGAAGCATGCAGCACTAAATTTTTTTTACGGACAACACTCGTAAACGTAACATGGTCAATTGAAATCAACACAAAATTAAGGTAATAAAACTAGGTATTTACTCATTTTTATTATCTACGTATTTTTTCATATTGTTATTTACTTTATGGAAAAAATTTAAAACCTGTAAATGTTTTACTTGAGTTACACTTACAACCAAGGCAAAATAATGCAAAAGGAGCATAAACGATATTAACTCAACCAGAACGCCTAGTTTCTCTAGCGTGCTACTATTATACGGTGCCATTAGTAAAGTACTGTAGCACTACCTAACAACGAAACTCACAACGCTCTTGCAACTAAATACATACAGTTTTAGAGGTAAATACAAAATATCTTGGACAAAATATTATGAAGTACCCCAGTTGAAGTTTGTACGCGAGGGAATGCTTGCTCTACATTATGAAAGCTTAACGTTTTAGCGTTGTTTTGTCTCAACTTTTATTTTTTTAATATGGTTTAAAAAATATTGTGCTTAGTTTTTGTTCGTAGTAGTTATCCTTCTGCTTACAACTAAAGAGGAAATTTTTAAGTCTTCTATATTAAGTTTCTCAAGACATTGACTTAAGAAAATGTTAAAGCTTAGTGTATCTACGCGAAGGGTTCAAATTTAGAACCCTTTTATTGGTACGTATATTAAAAACAGTTTTAGTTAAATATGAAGAAGAAACGGAGAAAGTCATTCTTTGCTTAAAATATATTTAGAAATTAATTTATTTTATCTTAATTAAATAAATCGCATACCAAATACAATGCATTTAATTCACACACACACACGTCAGTTATAATAATATTGCTCTAAGAGATAATAGTTAGTTACCTCCTATTTCCTTTTAATCTCAACTTTACGCCCGGTGGTCGTTTTCTTACCTGGCTCGCTAACAACCACTCTCTTTTATCCGAGAATTGTTTTCTTACATGTCTCCTTTGCAGTGTTAAAAAATCAGTAAGCAGGGTCCTCGCTTAGTTAATGCATTGCTATCAGATAAAACGAACTCATTTTGAGGTGAAACAAAATTATTTCTACTTCCCGTAAAGGTGTGTTTTGCCACCGGGGGCCAATTCTGTTAAGAATTTTACTATTCGATTTTAGTGGGATTCGATTGTGATTATATTTACGACGCATATGATGCAATGGTTACCTTAATTGATTGCTGTGCAAAGAGTCCTGGGTTCTATTCTAATGGAGGTAGAAACATTCTGTTTTTGGTTGGAGTGTATGCTCTTTGTTTTTTTGTGTCATCTAGGGCACCCAGGGCACAGAGAATCCTACAGGGGAAATATGAGCATTAAATTTTTAAATTTAATCAACGTAGTGCAATTTTTTTTAATTTCGCAATTTCCGTTAAACATTACCTTAAATAAAAAAACTTAAAAAAGAGACACAGTCTGCCGGGACTCGACTGACTCTTTATTTAAACAATTTGTAAAATAAAAACATAATATGACATTTATATTCTACACTAGGCAACACATTAGATTGGACCAAACAAACGTTTAATACTTAATTCAGTAAGATTGAAACAATCCAAATACGTATATTTGGTCCAACTTGATATTTACCAACTCGTATACATTTAAGCTTTAGCCGTAATACGCCCGCGGTTACACAAAGAGACAGTCCCGACCGCTCGAATTTGCGGTTTCGAGAGGTACGCTTAGACGATGAATGGAAACGTATCAGAAAGTTTAATTTACTATATTTTGTTCAAGTTTGTCATACAGAAGAACTAGATGATAATTACATTGTGTTACAAGAAACTACGAGTAATTATTAATAGAAAAACATAGAAACGATCGTATATTTTTTTTTAATTGACAGTGACGTAAACTAAAATATAGCTCAAATCGCACCCACTATGGGGATGAATCTAACGATACATCACATATTCTTCGTTTTGGTTGTAGAACGTGCTATAGAAATGGACATACATACACATAATGTATACGCTTGAAAAATATTACCCTCTGGTCAAAAAGGTTTCTTTATTTTTAATTATTGTTTGTTTATTTATCACCAATTTATAAATGTGTTGTATTAATGCTGCAGTTATTTTTATTACCAAAAGTTGTGTTAAAACATTTAGTGAAAGTAAAACATCCTCAACATAAAATATACCACGTTAAACTTGAAAGAATATTGGAAACAGATAAAAGCAACAACAAAAGAGCCTAAAACCGGCATTAGCAAAAAGCTTTTTACGGTTTGGATTTCACAGCGATAGCTAACGATAACGCTTTGTCAGAAAATAATAGATTTTTATTCAACATTAGCGTTCGTGTCCGGTATTACGCCTGAAGGAAAGGCTTATCTGTCCCTCCATTAACACTTCGTAGGAAAACAATTGTTTTCACGAAATGTTTGACCATGTTTTGATGAGTCAAACGGCTTAAAAGTCTTATCTCAGTTTCGCAGCCGTTGCGCAGATATTCTGGTCAATGGAAACGATTGTCTCTTAAGACTAAGTCGATTTTCCCACACGGATTTTTGTAATTTCGGGCGATTCGACTCGGCTTAAAGTATAACATTTTACCTCTACCTGCGTTTTTGCTCGCCTAGGATTCGCGATTACGTAAAATTTACGAAAATCGAGTGTCATTGTTGCAGAAAAACGAGTTTAGTTTTTTGTTACGTTGTAATGAGTGAGGCGGAAAAAATCTTTAACTAGAACTAGATTCCAGTACAGTATAGCTTTATTACATTTTTTAAGTAATGATATCCATTAAGTAGAGAGAGAACGCTTGTTAACGGTTTTTTCGACTATCAACTGCTATAAAAAATGATTTTGACGTCTACGAAAATTTTTGGTCATTTAGTTGTAAGGAGGTATATGACTATTATTCATACAACTTCTCTTCATATGTATGTATGTCTTAATGTTAAGCTCTTCATAGACCGACTGCTTCTAAGTAGGCGGCTCCACATAGGTTGAAACAAATGGTTAGTAAATAAATTCAATTAGCATTTTAACGTAGTAGTCTCGGTGACCAGATCAAAAGTGTATCAAAATAAAAATATTTTAGTTGTAGATACTAGTAACATAATACTGCTAATTAAATCTAAGTACTAGCCGTGGTATTAAGGTCTGGTTATAGCTACGCTTGACCTACAAACCTGTGGCATAGAACTAAAAGATACAGAAAAGCAACATGAAGCCTATTACTCTGTCTCTATCAATGAAATGTGATCCTAAAACCTAGATTTTACAATAATTTTTAAAATTGATTTACATTTTAAATAGACTACATAAAAGACAAGGCACGAGAAAATTTAACTTATAATGTAAAATGGAACATAATGTACCATAATACATTTAAAATAAGTGATCAAGTGGCTCTTAAGCAACCTGTGTAACTTACATTTCTGTTGTAAGATAGGCAATGTAAGGGTGGAACTCGTACCGGAAGTACTACCAAGATTTATAGGAGACTCCTTGTATTACTTTGTATTATATTTTACACAATACCAACATTACAATAACGCAAAGTTAAGTTTACTATTACCAAATATGACAAGAGATGCCTACTTATTAGTACTAAAATAAATCAATTCCTTTTTTACCGCTAACGAAAAATAATTATAATTGGGCATCTGTTCAAGATTTACAAGTTTAATAAAAAAACAATTAATATCACTAAAAACCTGTTACGATTTTACTCAACAAAATTAAACAAAAGCTACCACAGTTATTAGAAAAATGGTGACCGCTAGTATCAAAATTTTCTTAGCGTCTCACGGCTTTAAAAGGCTTTGTCTAATCGACTTGGTATGCGACATTGGTAGTTAAGCCAAATAAAAAATAATTTATATCACCACATAAAAATGAAGTGTAAGGACCAAATGCAACGAAGCGAAATATGTATGTAATTGCAAAGAAAACCATGCCAACTTAGACAGAGACTCTTTTACTAGATATTGTAGACGCATAAGAATAAAACAATTTTGTTGCATGCAAACATTTATCTACATTTTATTGCCACACATATTATTAAAACGGAGCTTGGAGACCTCATTCATGTAAAATTCTGTATTGTTCAGTTGGAGTAGTTTTAATATAATATTTTTCAACAATACAATCTAAACGAATAAGAAAGAAATTTTTTATATACCTACAACATGTAATGTTTAAAAAAATAATTATTACGTTATAACTGTACTTATAGTTGACTGTTTTTCTAATTACTTAATTGGAAAAGTAATTGAAATGCATAATATCACTGAAAAAAAGACTTATTTTTCGAATAGAATTTACATAGCTTCAGCAAACGTGAATTTTGCTTTAAAAGATATCTAATAAAAAATCTAAAAAATACAATGGTAATTCGACACACATTTCTAGCAACACCAAAAACTTAAAACCAACAAGCATCCCATATTTCTAACAATAACTTCTAATTGCTTCTTAAGGCAGTATCCGATAATAAACATGACAAAGTAGATCCCTCCGAGAATTATGCATATTATAACCACGACGCAAATTTCTCTAATAACCATCTCAAAATACATTAAGCTAATTTCTTGTGTATGTTTATTCGAGTTTAACACAGTTGTACTATTTGAAGGGGTGTCTCCCCGAACTTAAACTAATCAATATTAATGAGTTCAGTTTAGCACTATCGCTCCAAGAAATTGTAATTTGTTGGCCAATCGAATTACTCATGTATTTTTTACCCGCGCAACGAAGAAATACGAGGGAAACAAAGAAACTCGATTTGGGATCCTTAGAGGGAAGCGTATTAAATTTGCATTAGGCGAAATTGAAATACGCCGCACCGACTTGTACGACAGAGAACAAGAGAACACACTGCGATTTTTAAGCTATAAAACGATAGTTTCTTAATTATTTTTTAATCTTTAACCAACTAGCCACGTGTTTTTTTTATACAGTCAGAGTTTTTCTTCTTCTTTTACTTGAATGCGTCGAAAGTTGAAGTAAGGTTATATATTTTTAAGCATAATCCATTTTTTGGTATGCTCTACAGCTTCAATTACTGAACGGATCTTAACATGTGAGGTGCCATTAAATTAGCCCTGCTACTTATAGCACGCACTCTTAAGTGATATAGGCTATTAAAAAAAATTATGGTCAGTGGTTTTATATTTTTCCATTAATTATTCGTTTTCCCTTAATTTATTTCAGCTAAGCAACGGTTCTACAAATGGCAGCACTGTTAATAAGAGCCATTTAATAAAATTCCAATTATAGTGTTTCACTTTGGAAAGTCTTCGGTGCCTCATTACTTCAACAAAACTGTTGCTCGTTTATAGTAAGACAACAGACTGATGAGTTGTTACGAGGGAGGACTGATAATGTCGTCAATTCGCATCAGTCGAATCCTCAAGTCACGGCGTGTCTATTTGATTAATTGAATCATTTTTTACCCTCTCCGGAGGTAGATGGCAATCTGTCTCTCCTATTGTTGCAGTTTCCGATTACGAAGCATCTGTCACCCTTTTCTTTTAATACGAGCTGCAGGATTACTTAGAATATATATTTTACGTAGGGTTAGAAAATAGTTCGACATAAACTTTTGCTACTGTATCAAAACATACTATCATGAGAGTTATAAAAAATTACTTTATTAAATTTATTCATTCCTAGGATATGCATATATTATCACCTATATATCACATCACCTATACGACTAATTATTTTAACTTTGTTTATATGACTGTCAAATTAAAGCAAATTTTTGTAATCTTAAAAAACGTTGCAATTACGGATCATTAACAGATGTGTAGATCGGCGAATTTTTCCACATTTAAACGAAAAATCACTGGCCTTATATAGACGCAGTCTTCGGAACAAAAAAGCGTGATAGGGAAAAACATAACGTTAATAACAAAAATGATAACGTTTCCCGGTACATGCTTTGCAGACTGTGCTCGGCGACATACGTCAGATCGTAAAAGGAAGAAAAAAATGACTTTTTTTCTTCTGAACACGGCTTAGGAACACTGATTATATTTTTTGGTCATAGTGAAAAATCTGTATGTGAAAGGTGAAAAGACATACCTTCAACGAAATTAAGAAATCCATACATGTCAAAAACAGTAACACGTAGAGTGTTATTCGGTAGAATAAGTCATGACTCATGACCTGCCTTTAGTCACGTCTTTGCCATGCGACAAGAACTTTTACTGTTTATTTAAAAAGACACATTACAAGATCTCTATGAATAAGCACATTAGATCAAAAATTCTTTAAACTACACGCATTAGTGAGATGCACCAAATTATCACGACTCCAATCTTTCAATGTACTGACATTTATACTAATTAATGTCTGTAAGTCTTTGTATCTGAGATCTGTACGTCACAAAAGATAGAAGGTTTTGTTCACTACGCCCGGTTTACGACCTACTGTCGTATAATTAAGTTGAAGCCTTGACAAGAGTAATGTCCCTAAGATTAGCTAGAATTGTAGCCTTTGCCTGGTATAAGATTGCTTTTTACGACAAAATGAAGGGAATTTGTCTCGAAACTGCTTAAAGGTAAAGACTTTTTGTGCAAATTGTGCAAATGTAAACAAAACATGCACAGGAGGACCACTTAAAGGCCAACATGAGTCTAGAAAGAAATTTAAATAAGATGTTAATAAATTATTGAAACTCCTCCCATACTTGAATACAAGCTTCTGCTGATTATGGAACATCCTTCTTATCTTTAAACATTGCAGCAGTTACTGATCCCTTGTACCAATATTCGGTAAGAAAGCAGTAAAAATTATGGACAAATCATTTAATTTTCAGAAGTATTGATGAAATACCTTCAGTGTTATAATTAATCCTTACCATAACTTACCATTGATTTGTCTGCCCTTTATTACGTAACTTACCTTACTTTTTTCTTTTCCTTTTTTCGTTTTCTTTCTAGTATTAGTTCTTTACATAGAACAGGCTAATAACCTTGACCTTGAAGAATATTCTAGCAGCTGTGAAACAGACGTCAATTATTCATCTGAAGTTCGCAATACGCCTTCAAATGCCTGGAGGCCTTGGCCCTGTGCTACTGTTCGTAAAGCTGCCGAGACGTTATATTTTACTTTATTACTTAGACGTGTGCATGACAAATAATACGTGTTTGAGAAAAAATACAGTTTTTCATATATCACGTCTCATTTTATTCATGTAGGTGTAAGATATTTTTAAGTCTCAAGTCTTGTTTGAACACTTATTGTACTTTGTAAATATAGCAGTACTAGAAATTTCGGTAATATTTTTTTTGTATTGCTTTAATTGTACACGGAGACTTGAGCCCCGCATTCAAACGATTATGAATTATGATGAGTATTTTACAACTAAGTATTAGATGGACACTTTTTCGGTCTTGCTAAAATTAGGGTAAATGCATCAGTAGTGATGACGGCTGAAAACGCAGTGAACAGCAAAAATCAACAATAGTTTTGAAAAGTGTCATAGTGTGACGCTAATGATCGTCTTATTATTTTTATTCTAAAACCGCTCGATGAAAGACGGAGAATTTGAGTGACATGCGCTGCTGTAGGTAACATACTCTTCAACTAATGACATGCGTTCACGGCGTTAAGACTGCAGTAAAAGAATGGCGATTTTCATTTAATTAAAATATCATTTGCAAATAACGCTTTGTGATGACAAATTATTCCGTGTACCATGGGCGCTATCTATACTATAATAAAACAGTAAAATAAA
>LGAG01000074.1:211546-234110 GCA_001278395.1 Lerema accius
TTTATATGATTAATGATATCCGTTGAAATTCCGTTAACTTTACCAATCGACAGGCAAAGTTATGACACGTAATTTATAGTTAGGATTTAACTATTTGGATTTCTAATAAAAAAAACCCTTAATATTTTTGAATTTTTTTCACGATTTCAAATAGTTTACTCTATGTAATATAATACATACATACACTCTCGAACATTAGAGTCGAGCCACTCGTACATTTTCTGACCTTAATTTATGACCTTTACACTGACACTTTTTTTCAATTTTAGGCTTTTAATCGGAAAAATACACAGTGACTCGTTTCAGATATACGTAAGGACTTCCGTGTTTATCTATAGCTCGATTATACAGTCCAGGAGTATAGTTAAGTACCTATTTTGTAATATAACGATTTTTTGCTCCTACGCTCTACTTTCTATCAAATTCAATATTGATACGGCAGAATAGGCTGTATCAGATGAGAAAAACAAAATTAACTTTACTTCATTCAACGTACAAAAACCTATTTTGTATCACTACTGTACAACCGCAAATAAACCATTGACACAGCATATAACTACTTTTAAATAACAGTTACTTGCAACCGTAACTGTTATACTACACTTTATAAGAAAGTATTACGCTAACAATAACATCATACAATGAAGTTAAAAAACATCAACTACGCCTATAAATATTAAACATCTCCATCACAATGTAATAACATTTATAAAAGTTCAGTTACATTGTAAAGTTTCTTTCTTATTTGCTATACTTGTTGAGTTTTTTATTTGATACGCACGCCTTGTAACACATTTTCGCTAGTATCACATATAAGAACCACAAATTTTATAAAAAGGTACGATAAATCTCACGGGAAAAACGGTCTCAATCAAATTGTGCTAGAAGCCAATTTCGTGTGCACATTCATGATCTATGACGCAGCATATTGTGTTGACCGTTGTATATCAATCACGGTTTCTATTAAATTTTCCGCTACTTGCCGTGTATTAAAAAAGTTTTCGTTTTAAAATCAGAACAGTAGGTATTACTCACGCATGTTGCGTTTGATTTTCGAACATAAAAGAATTCAAAAGGCCTTTCATAGTAAAGAATTAATTTGCCTGTAAACGATGAAACTTGCATGACAAACTTGCGTAAAAAAACTACTGTTTCTTTCTAGAAATAGCCGATAACTATGCATACAATTCACGAGATGTTAAGAGATCTATATCAATATTGCCCATCATAAAAACTTGCATGAAAAAAACGTGGTCTCAACCCTTTAACAGCTCCATACTGAGCTCAGATCTTTCCAAATAACTAAGAAGACTTGGAGTAAACTTTACCATGCTGCTCTAGTGGGGATTACTAGAGGGGTTAGTCGCTAACTTAAAAATATAACACATGCCCTCCGAAGCACCATCTACTATCTACTTCCAACTATGCCTGCGGTTGCTTAACTTCGTCGATGACTTGAGATATAAGCCACCGAACTAAAAATACTTCAGATACATTTTTATAACAGCAGTCAGTAATTATAACCATTGGACTATATGGGTCGTCAGTATTGGATACTATAACTGTCTACTAACCAATTTTAAAAGTGAGTAAACGTCGGTACCAATTAGAGACCAATCTAATGTTTATAATGGAAGTTTAATGGGATTTTTTGCGTCCTATAACAATTTGAATGCAAATGTCGTGTCTGCCTATTTGATATGGCTGTCTATTTAATGTAGTGAGTTTATTTGAAAGAGTTCATTACCCTGTATAACTGTGAAAGTACCACCCTAACAAACCAAGGGCCGCAGGTTTGACTCTCGACTTAGGTTTGAGCTCCATATTATTCACTGAGATTGACCACCCACTCACTCAATCATTAATCAAATAAAAATCTCTTGTTCGTGGATGTCACAGAGATTAAGCAAAGTAAACACTCTCTGACGAAGAACTGAAACAACTCAATCTGCCTTAAGGGGAATAGAACTCAGGACCCTTTAAACGGCCAACTTAGTAACCAATCGAAGCATTTGGGTCGAAGATAAGAAACAATTGTCTAATAGTCGAATAAATAGAACCTAATAGGTCACTTCCCTTGCTATTTCTGAAGCTCAAAATTTAGGTCACAGTTCCATTACTTAAGGTAGACTATTTTAAACTGCCGTGGAGAGTAAACTAACATTTTCAATGTTACTATTTTAGAACTTGCTACAATCTAGAAGGTGACTGTCCAATTGACCCTAGAGGTTATAACTATGTTATTTACTAAAATTGCATGCAAAGAATAAACAAAAAATCAGGAATAAAAAAAAATGTGTCATTACATGATTTAAGTATATTAAAACATGTTTACGGATACATTTAGACAGCACAGTCTTTACAAACATTTATGTTATGACGTGAGCGATAAACGACCTTGCAGTGTTACCATCCCCTGCCGTCGATGAACATGTATTTGTCTCAATCGACGTTGGTCAAAAATGCGTTACTACCTCTAAAGATAGATGGTCGCCTCTTGTATAAATGTATCCTAGTACTCCATCCCCCAGCCGAAAAATTACGGAAATCACTCGGCATACTCCAAGAAACGAATATATTACTATTCTAACATCATCCTCAAAATAAACTTCAGCAATGGTACAATTATGCCGTAAGCACTATGAAATAGAAAGTCGGTTTACACGTAATAATAGGATAACCGTCTCATCCAGACAATAGCATCGTCTAAGCCAGTGGTGCTCAACTTGTCGAGCACAAGTGGTGTCTGGAATTAAGTGAAGACGGGAGAGTACTTAAAGATGTGAGAAAAGAAAATGTGAATAAAAGAACTTACAAATCAAAATCATCTTATTTCTTTAATGAAAATACCCGACACAGGCCTAACAATAGAGCGACATAATACCGGACTCCAAGCCAGAAAGGGCCTCGAATGGGCTTTTGACCTTGAATGATTTAGTTACAATATTGATAGTATTAACCTCACACAAAACTCTTCACCAACCTGAAGCCGAATTAACTCACATCTCCCAATACTTTAGTTTTGGGATCTAGAGTGCTCAAATATAAATATTATAAATATGAGTATAAGACACATGCGCATAAAAATAACAATACCTAAACCTAATGTATGTGTTACAATTTGAGTTCCACTAGCATGCGAGGTCCTTAGGAAGAGCTCTTAAGACTTTAGCCCAAGAATTGATGTTCCAATTTGCTCTTCCGTAATCGAGCGTTGAATGGACCAACCGGCATGAAATTAGATCGTTCCGACGCCATATTTAAATGTTGATCGTAATAAGTTAGACCATTGCTCGAGATGGTGACTGTAATGTATATTGTTACGCTTATGGTTCATAATAACAATATCACCCGTAATCTTTGAATAAACCACGTTGCTAGAATGTCATGAACACAACATGATTTGTTAATAAGTTTTATATCAAAGAATATTAAAGAAAAATCATGTCAATTGATGACCCATAATACTCAATAACGTTGGACTGCCGACAAGCTCATTCATAGATTTCATAGTACTTCTTAAATATAAAACAAATACTTTTTATATGATAGAGATAGGCTGATATCTATTTTGAAAATATTTCAAAAAATATTCCGGGCTAAATTATTCCAGTGTCCTTATTAGTTTTTCAGTAATTATTTTCCGTTTCATTAGCACTCTAAGCACCACTCAATTGGGTCACTTGCGTGTCTTCACACCGAGCGCATATAACATTATCTGCATCTTTCTGGGTGATACCATTGATTACATACCTAAATTTTATTGGAATTTTAAATTTAGAGTGTGAATTTGGTATACGATCTCACGAAAGTTCGAGACCCCACCCAAGAAGGGGCAATCGGTCGATCACGACAAATCAATGCGGTCCAATTAAACTTTACACGACGGTAGAGGTGGTGTGGCCTGATATTTGCCTATCAGCAGTATCTGTGGTTCATTTCGTTTCATTAAATTTGGCTTGAGAGCCAATGCTTTCTTTCTATCGTTCTTTTCTTGGCTGAAAAAGTATCAATAATTTTGTAGCTGTTATTCATATACCTGGCTGGAAGATGTTAATGTCTGCGTCAACTACGTATTAACAGAACCTTCCATCTGATCACTGTGTGCTGTTTCTATTTATAGAACCTGTGATTGTGTAAATTATATAGTCAAATCAGAAACAATTGAATGAGTGCTGTAAGCAAAATCAAGCTTTGTGCAGTTCTTCGTCATGTAAACTTTAAGTACGTTAAATCTTAATGTTAACTCTCCACGTATTAAAATATAGAATTATCAAAGTGTCTTATGACTCTCCGGAGCTTAAGTTCTAAACAAAACACAAGAGTTAAAAATAAGTTCTATATAAAAAAAATGTTTTACTATGGATAATTAAACCCGCCAATTTAATTAATTAGCCAACCACGCGCATCATTAACGTTGCTAAAATTGCCGATATGTCAGCAATTGGAATAATTTAAAGTGTCTCAAGCGAAGTAGATGGATAAGTAATAGCTTAGGTTTTGAATAATTTAAAATTTAAAGGGGTAGATAAGTTGGTGACAAGGTGTAGGGTGCGTAATTAAAAGAGACGCGTCGGTCGTGAGCGGGGTGTCTTATCGGCATGGTTTAATTTGAGGCAGCGCGAGACACGCGAGGTGATCACGCGACCGAACGCACCGTGCGATGTGGGCTACAAGCCGTATAAAGAATATCGACTACAGTGTTTCAAGTAGGCATAGTCACTAAAAACAAGATTATACAGCTTTACAAAACCCAAGACAGATAACATTATGATATTCGAAAAAATGTAGGACTATGATTAAAAAGCTTACTGTCTGTTTTACTCTATCGACGTTACTGATTCTTCTACGTCTCAGGTATTTTAGACTAAGGATGTCGGTGGTCAATGTGGTATTTTCTTCCATCAGTATTATTTGAATATAGAGTAATATTATCCATAAAATATGGAAATAACCCGTGTAGGAGAAAACTTTCCTACATATTTCAACAATATTTTTAGGGTAAACAGCGCTAAAGGTAACTAACTTTACATCTAGCGTAAATAACCTACGTTATTCTTGTAGAAAACTGGAGTACTGCGTGCTCGGTCATTTACTGCGAAGCGAGGAGTTCGTATTTTAAAATTATTCTTTTTAATAACGCTATCGAGCCATCTGGACCTACTCGCCAGCAACCCACATTTCGAATATATTAATTAAATTAACGCTTTGTTTTTTCAACGGTCGATGGCGTTGGTCGGTGGCTTTTCAGTATTTGATTTTATTCCTTTGTCCAATTTAGCCTTGTGTTATTTTAAGGTAACTCAACTTACCATACTATACGACGCGTTTTATAAAACCTTAAGAATGATAATGATGGTTTATTCCTTTTGTTAAAGCATCGTATTATATTTACATTAAATTATCAGTTAACTTTTAAGTGCGAAAAATGCACATGCATCTTAATATTTTTCTGCGACTGTTATCTAAACTTGATTTCAGCGCCTAAAGCGGTTTAAATAATAACATGCTTAAATACAAGAGTATACAATAGACTGGACTCCAGTTTGGTGCATAAAATCGCATAAATAATAGAAAAAATAAAAATGTTTATATTATTTGGTGATTTGGAAGAAAGGCATAATGGTTACAAAATTGTAAGAAAGTATAAACAGCTGAAAAGCCTCATTCTTAAAGACAGAATCTCAGCTTATTTTAAGTGCAAGTGCCCAACGTAAGTGATAAAGGCAAAATAATTCAAAAATAAATTATTCTTAAGATAGAGTTATATGTCACTCCATGAAGTTACTCTATGAGTAACCTAGAAAGTAATACAGGTTAAAGTAACTGTGAGTGAAAATGTATTGAAACCTTTAAGTGAATGAAATTTTATGTCCTATATTCAGTAATGTCCATTAGGTGGTAATGGAAATTTTATTGTTAGAAGATTGAACAGAAGCATCATTGTTGGCCACAAAGAATTTTTAGGTGACAATTTATCGGATAAAAGAAGACATTATCATGTCAAAAAATTATAACAAAACAAACAATGGCTAGGCGACCCAGGGCTCCATGACTGAATAAGCTAATTATATAAAATCCGACACGCAATCGGCCCTCTTCCAAAAAACTGTTACGTGAAATCTCATTTCCTAGTTCGCTTGCGTCCCGACTTTGTGAAAAACAAACAAACCTTGCATGGGACCAACAGTTATAATCGATTGAACGACCTTGAATTTTAAATTAATGAAAATTAAAAATCTGATTTCATGTAACAAAAAAGTTTAAAAATACATATTATGTATTCCAGTATATTTATTGTCAAACTTTGTAAGCTTTCTCCATAATCGAGCTTAAATCGATAAATCATAAACGCTGCTGTGAAACTCACTAACTACTTATCCGAAGATCCACTATGCAAATTTAATCGTTCATTCGCTACTTTAGGCAAAGGACCAAGGAAGTCATTTGACTCTAAATTAATAAACAGATTATCCGCTATCAAACTTTGAGCACAACCCATTCGACTTTGAGAAGTCACCGTCAATTTGTTGGTTCATTGGAACTTGGCAATTTTGAAGTCCATCATTAATTGTGAATTCGGCAAAAGGACTTAGTACAACTTTAGTAATTTGGAACCCTTATTTGTACCCCATCGTGTAATAATAATTATAGGCGCCACATTTTCGTAAAATATGATCTGAATTGCATGACAAAACATTTGAATATCGTCCATCTAATCAAAGCTTATTCATTCAATTTTATGTGTTAAAACGAAATCTATTTGTAATTTTATTTAAAACTAATAAATTGAGACTCTTGGCTTAAGCAGTACTATAATTATAAATACTGTATTAGAACACATTTGACTTACAAAACTAAATAAAATTGGTACAGTTACACATATACAAAGCAAATAAACAAGTATTTCTTACCAAACAACTATCCTAACATTTGGAAGGGATCTGACAAACGTTCTATCGCGTTAATATAGATAGAGGGAACGTTATTAGTTCTACAAGTGTATCAATCGCCCCCATTGTTTATTATTGACTCGCCTCCTGCGATATTACTTTCCAACTCTTTCGGAAGTTTGCCTCCTTTGTTGACATCTGCTGTTCGATTATTGGAAAATTCTCGAATGATCGCGTTCCATAAACTTTTGGAACAATATTAATTTGGCTGCGTGCTCAATGCTTGGTCTAAAGGAATTATATTTTAAAGTATATCTGCGTAAGTCTTTGATTTATTTCAATATTAATTACGTACCAAGATTACCAAAACTAATGTTAATTAGAAATTTCGACCAACTGCCGAATATCTTCTCACACATATTATCTAAGTCAATTTATTTTAAATTCAATGATCTCTCCTGATTTTAATAAACAGAAAAAGATTGTCAAATCTGGTCCTTCGACCGGATATGCAAACATCATACGGGCATAAAAGAACCATCATGCGATCACATCAAGGGACCCATCTCTATTAAAAGGCGGAAAGTCAGCCCTTAATTAAAATCCTTTTTACGACTGTAATAAAATCGTAAGATTACGGAACCACCGTATTTCCTTTTACACGTCCCAGGTAGGGAACTAATTAATTTTGGGCATCCGTACGAATTTAATCCGTGTAAACAGATGCAAAATTCATTGGGTCGTATTGTGACAGGCTCGCCCTAATCTGTCGGGTTTAATATGCGTGTCCGACGTAACGGTATGCTATATATTTGGTTAATATAACTAGTAAGGAACGGTCAAACGGATTAAAATGTGAACCATTAAGTTGAGATTATTTATTGTTGCTTGCTTTTTCACCTGCAATTATTCTTACATAAGTTTGGTTTAATAAAACTTGATATGACTCAAGTATTTGATATTCTAAGTAGATTTGAACGATACCTATTATTTAAAGTAAATGACCATACATACATAAAGTGATTACCCATAATAATGTTTATGAACGTAATAATTTATAATTGTTTACATAATAGGCGCTAACGTAATCAAAATTGTTTCTTTACGAGCCGTGATATCAGAAGTTTGACTACTCGCTACTAGAGGGCATGCTTAGGATGACATATTGTATTTTGTGTTGGAATTAGTTTTAATTCCTTTGTTTACTTTGGATGTCTTTATAGCATGGTTTCTTTTCCTTCGACTCTCCGCTTGTTATCGTTTTGCTTTAATTCAGTACAAATGCCATCATCATCAGGCTTCATTATGTTTTATGGTATGAGAATACCATGATAGTTTGCTGTACTACCATCGCCTACTTTCCATAGGCATAATGTCAAACTTCGAACAGGACTAAAGGGGGATAGTTTATTAGTCAGTAACCAATGTTAATGAAAAAACAAAACCGAGGTTTTTAGGATCAGAATACCCTGTAATTTTATTTTCACCTAGCAAGTTAAACATTCTTTACAAACAATCTTTTCTTCTTTCTTTTCGGCATTCAACGTTGATGTTAGCTCGAATAATAAAGATATGAAAACTGCTAAACATTTCTACTTGCCATAATACCCTTTCGAAATTGCAGCGAAGCCTTTGATTCGCTATTTACGCTCTCAGTGCGGTTTGTTAATAAAGCAAAGGTGTTTAATTGGCTGACAAACTGCTTGCGAAGTAATTACGTCTCTGCTGGCAGCGGTTCAAACGCGTCAATCTGGCTGTAGGGATGGGATGAACTCGATAATTTCTGCGATGCTCGTTTTATGTTCTTCGCAGAAATTAGTCAATTCAATTCAGTTATATCATTTGGAGGTGACTCTGATGTTATTGGTTTAGAAAGTGGTGATATGAATGAGCGACATGAACCCCTTTCGATTTTAGTTAAAATTACTTTATATTGTGAACTTTCTAATAATCATAAAATTATCTAATAAACAAGTGTTACAAAGATGGAAAATATGTTAACAATCTTACACAAGTAAATCTTACCGTACCAATCAAGTTATTTATATTATAATCATATTTTTAACTACATTTTGCGGAAATTATGGGGTATATACTTGTAGCGAAACATTTTCTCAATCAGTATTTAAAAATTAAAAATATATTTACGTGTAAATTATCGATACAACTAGTTCCATCATTTGTCCTAGTTGAAGGTGTAGTCGCGTACCACCAGGTGTCAAAGAAATTATAACAGCTTCATAGACCTGGTACATAGGGTTGGAATTTAATTTAAAATTGGCCTATAACTTAAATAAAAACGAATATCTTAATTTATTGTAGATATTATGTAAAAGAAATTAACACGAGACTCATGCTGATGATGCACGCTTTCTATAGGCATTTACTCTGCTCGTTTTCATTATTCGTATGACATGATCTGTGGTAGAAATTCGACCATTATACTTTATTATACTCGGTATATATTTTTAGCTGGCCGATGTCAATGTCGTCATCAACTAAGCAACGTGCGTGTGACGTGTTTCTATATCGAAAAGTTGTAGTAGTAAGTATTTTCTTAATTAAATGTCTTTATTATATAACATTAAAAGTTTAGCTTCCTATCCATGTCTATACCAAATCTCAAGCTCTTAAGTGACTGCATTATTTTTAAAAAGGATCGAAAGTTGAGTAATTTCCGATTTAACGTATTTATGAAAAAATATTTAAAACGAGGTCTTTTATAAAAGGTATCCCTATAGAAGAACTTTATCGCGTGTAGCTTTACCTTACCAGTCTATCGCTCATAATGGCTTCGTTAAACCGTGATTGTTCTAGAAGGTTCTGCCATGAATGAATGACGGTAATTTGTGTTCAATTTCAAAGTGGGTCGAAGTTGTTTGAGGTCTCTTATTAGGATACTACATGTAGTAGTAGGTATCATCCTCTTTAAAAAAACCAGCAAATAATATCTGATGCAGAAAATTAGGTACATGTTAGAATTTTTGAAAATTATAAAACGTTCATTTAATCATTTAGTAATTAGAATACAAATGAAGGAATGCACGCATAAGTTTATATACACTATCATATTTTCAATATTAATATTACAAACCAGCGTGGAAAAATAATAACAACGATAAAACCTATAAAGCCTCTAGGTAACCTATTCAAAATTATATTCGGCAACAATGTAGCTGACAACCTAAATTACTTGTGAACTAACGAAAAACATTTAAGTACCACCAGAGCTAAACCGAACGTCTGTCGACTTAATAACGATACATTGTATGACAATGAACATAAAGAGACCGGTGAAGTTCGTCCTACACGAATTTTTTCCACCTGGATAGGTATAGAGACGTCGCTAGCCATTCAGACACAAACATAAGTAATGAAAAGGATTATTGTTTTACTCCTACCTTTGTCTAACGATAAACGATGTGTCTTATGAACAGAGAATATGTGGAGAGGCATTATCATTATACTCTTTAACAAATAACTAGAAGTCATCAATATTACCAAAAGATGTAAACTTGCGTAGGTGAAGTCAGAATCTTATTAACAATATGTTATCGACGACAAGAGAATATATCAATTGGTATAGTAAAAAAAATATATTCTGGATGATCTAGGATCCTAAGATAATTATGATTAAGCTATGGGGAATTAAAAGAGGATTTCTTCATGGAAACAAGCGATCTCATCATCGCCCATGACTATTAGTTATACCAAACGTATCAGAGAAGAAGAAAAATTACATTTGAAAATACATATTAATTTTATTAATCAATTTAAGGAATTAGTAAGTACTAATATTAAGATGTTTACTCCAAGCTGCTCTAAAGAATCTAAGTGAACTTTTTGTACACAAGATGGCTCATTTTGTAGTTTCTGATTAATTATAATGCTTTGTCTGCACTCGGTATGTGACAATGTGAGTGAGTATCTCATCTTCTCAATATAAAGATTCACATAGACGTGGATCTTTAACGTAGACTTAATAATAGCGCTAGAGAATATTATGTAATTGACCTTAATTTGTAATTAAAAACAAAGTCATACGTGCGATGTTCCCCTCCACTCATGTTTATTACTTCGTCCTAGTCGTAACATAATGAATGTAATATCTAATACGGTAACTATGTTTTGAACTAAACAAGAAGAGACAAGTCTATCCTAGAGATAAGCAAGAAAGACCATCAAAACTTGGGTAATAACAATAATAGGATGTAATTCGGACGACGGCTTTTGCGTCTCTTAATATACGTAGTCTTGTATTATTTTTCGTGAGCATGTAAGGAAATAAAGATTGGGTACTTAAGAGTGCCTATAGGAAGCTGAGTAAATAAGTCGTAAAGACTAAATGAAAGGAGTTTAGCTACTATCAAACTTATAATTCACATATTTTTTGGTCTAAATCGATTAATCGTGGTTTCATTTTTAGAAAAATTTGTTTTGATGTATTTTTTTTAAACTACAATAATCCATCTTACCATCACCAAAATTACACAATCAGAAACATAATTAAGTAGTACAAACGCATCGACAATATTTTAGTATTCTTATTTAGCTTTAAATATTGGAGAAGAGAGAGTTTCCAATGAAATTCTCAATAAATCAATCAACCTGAGTGTTAGCATAACTCTTCATACCCTGGCCATGTTTGAACTGCACACGAGAGGCCTATTCCGTAAATGTTTCATAAATTAATTTTACAGAAAGTTCATTGTATGCCTAACGAGGTAAGTAATAGAATTCAAATTGCTTTAATTATGAATGAGGATGATATTAATGCAGAAGTCATAGGATGAGACGTGAATTTGATCCGCATCAATTAATCCAGTTGTCATATTCTCAATGAGTCTAATTAAGCTGCTAAGAAATCTGTCTGCAGTTATTTAAATTGGTAGCTGACGCTAGTTGAAGAGTTTTAATTTATTTGCATTTCTTACAATCATCACTATAAATGTAAGACCTATGTAAGATTTTGTAAATCATTGTATTAGGCACGGAAGTTATCGCGCTACTGAAGCAGTGGCTGTATATTCATAAAATGCTTAAATCCATGTAAAATTAATTGAGCCACTCAATGGCAGTACACTGCAATTGTATTCTCTAATGAACTGTACAGTGCATACCCAATTAATTGCCAAACGTGTCCCGTGTACCAACTGAACCAATATACCTTGGTCCTTCTACCGCAGTACATTTACCCCTTAACCACGTTAATTTGTTGATGATGCAGGAACAGTAGAGGCCAAGCTTTAAAGTGGTTGTCGATGCAAGCACGTTTATGATATCACTCCGGCATAGAAACGATCAAATAATACAAATAAACTAATACTTATACAATTTACCAATATGGTTATCGATGTGTAAGTGCAAATACGTTTTATTTATGGTACTGTTATTGCCAATATACAATTCAAATATTCAGAGGAAATTAATGTGCTTCCATGTACGTATGCTAATTATAATCTTGGACATTATCGTGTATCATGTACGTATTTATCCTTTTTTAAGGCTCAGTATTAATTTTTTGTTACCGTGCGAAATGACGAAAAACCCGTATTTTTTCTAGTAAAATTGGTGTATTCAATGACAATTTGAATGTATCATAAGTTTGATTTCCGATAACATTTTAATGATCATCAGCATGTCTATTTCATTAGTATTTCGTAAAAATCCCTACCAAGTTTTACTACGAAATAAATATTTCGTCTTACTTGCAATCAGCATTTCCTAAGACAATAAACAAACAATACCTTCAGTCACGGTCGTGAATACGCACCATCGAACACAATTGAAATTAAACGTTTTGTAAGAATAAAACCCTTACTAAATGACACAGCAACCTTAGACGGTACTACGGATGAGTTATTCAATTTTTATGTTTACAAATCGGAGTGAAGTCTAGTAAGAAACAAGAAATACGAGAGTGATAGCTCACTATAACTGACTTGTCTAAAAGTTATAAAATGTTTAATCCAGGACAAAAAGTTAGAAACTTTTATTAAAGGTTTGGTTTGAAATTACACTCAATCTAGTCCTGGGATTATTTTAAAATCAAAAAGCAAATTAGAGTTAACTTCCTGCTTACTCTGTGTTTTCTTAAAACTGAATCTTATTAAATCAAAGATAAAACAACGATCAATGTTTATTAATAAGGCCGTCAGCTGTTTGGTAAGAGGATGTTATTTTGTGCAAACCAATGATTCCATTTATCCTCTTATTATCCTCAATTAAGGCATGACATACTGAACTCAAATTTGAAGTTAATTTCAGTAAGCATTTAACGGCTACTATAGTAATAAAATCATTGTTTCAGCAGCGATTCCCAATAAAGGTTACAAAATTATCGGTTCAACGAATATTAAACACGAGTAACCACTGCATTGAATCGGAAGACCGTAAACAAATATATTAATGACCCGCATTACTCTTAATGAGGGGGCAGTAAAACTTTAGTTATATACACATTATGCACATAGTGATATTTTTTTACAATCAACTAAACTTGATCTTAAAATCATTAAAGACAATACGACTGATGCTATTGAGTAATTTGACATAACAAAAACGGAACACGATTCCCATATAAGTGGTCCTGTCGATTAACAGTTTGAAATAAACGTAAATATTGAGAGAATATAAGCAATCTTTACCGCTAACTTAATAGTACTTGTATAAACACTAACGAGTGCTCTCTTCACTAATAGTCCTATTAAGTTCAACATATTGGTCCTCAAACGTCCTACAAATGGTCGCGTCAGCATAATGAATGAGATCCTATGAAAACTTACAGAGCCCATAAGTACCTGAAATCACCACATTCATTCTGATCTTATCTTACTAATCAGTAGCTACAGTTGGTATAAAACTGCATACTTCTTTAAACTGTCTTTGATTTAAAGGATAATGTTTAATTCTTCCTATAATCTTTACTTTAGTATATTCAACTTGTGCATCATCGACAGCTGAAAATAATTGTCAAAAACTTAGATAATGTGTAAATTCTAACTTAACTAGCAGACACCAATTCTTTGGTGATTTCTTAGTTAGTGATATCCACGAGTGATAGTTGCCATAGTAACTATGAACCACAATATGGCAAATCTTCGCGTTTACAAGTTTTATAAGATAAATATTATGGTTCTGCCTGTTAAGTTTAAGTGTATAATAATGTATATTTCGTTTTCCGTTTTGAAATTTAGTACTTAGATAATTAACTTTGTAACTTTAGTAATGTATTCATAATCTGTATTCTGAATGAAATTTGAAGAACTTCATTCATCATTCACAGGAACGTTTCTGTGAAACTTAAAAATTGTTCAACGTTTCATCGTCTTTACAAAGTATTCGTCACTTTGCTCCAAGTTTACTTATTTCAAACTTAAATTATCCGAAGTAATATAACCAAGTTGTTTCTAGAGTCCGTCATTGCGAACTGAAACAATTTCTAATCCCCATTGTTTGGTATATTCAAAAGTTCGTTCGGAGTGTACAGACTCATCTCGTCACGTCTTCGAGACAATCTTCAGTTCGGATTGAACGAGCGATTGAACAAAGTACAAAACAAACGTTGACAATAACGTTGCAGAACAATTCGTGCGAAATTGTTTTCAATGGATTAAAGGACTTCGTCTAATACTTGTGACAATAGGCCTCAAGACTGTTTATATAGACTGTCATCCGCAAGAAACTCACACAATAGATTCGGGTCTCTTTAAGCCAAAAATGGTATTTGCTTAATAACAATAGCGGTACGTAGTGGTATGAGCAACGCGTCCGCAGATCATTCTTCATTAAGCTTGATGATGTAATGCTTTATTATGATGAATATAGTAATTAGACTCAAAACATTGATTGTGTATCGCACATACGTTTATGTAAACATGTCTAAAAGATTGTATTTTGACAAATACCTACTCAAAATTGTATAAGAAAATGTAGCTAAATTAACAAATCCGGTTTAGCCATTGAAATTTTTTCCATGTTCATAATCTTTACAGACAATACCACCCAAACTGTAATCGGGATGTCTTTTATATTATTTGGTTGGGCCCAACAAGCAATTACTTAGGTCATGGTCTATCACAGTACAAAGATAATCAAGATTTGGGACAAAGCCTGTAACGACATCGTGACGCAATTCCACAGGAATTTAAACAACTTGTCACCAACAAAAAGATTGTATAAAAGCGAAGAAAATTTTTTTTTATAACATACCAGGACTAAAATATTTTTTAGAGCAGATTAAGCTGCAAGTAGACCATTTTAAGTGAGCGTATGACTAATTTTTAATTATTCCATATCAATTCAAATTGCGATCTAAATCTTACTCTGTAGTCTTGACTATAGTTTACCTATACTGGAGCCTTATAAAGAGATCAAAAGGATCAATTTGTATTCTGTTTTAAGTACGCCTAATAAATAAATGAGTAAAATTAAATAGCAGTATTCTTACATGCTAAGCGTCTAATTTATAAAATAGGAAAAATTTTTTTTTCTTAAGCAAGCAATTTAAACGAATAAAATTTATGTCAATAGATAGATAGAATAGTTTTTAACGCCAAACGTCTATCGTTTCACCGTAAGTTGTAAGACAACTCGATTATAACGCTTAGTGAGTTTTTAGACCATTATCGTGACTTTGATCAACTTTAAGCCACACACGACGCGTGTCCTTATGAGCAATTAATGTACGACAAAGAATTTTATTATTGAAGTGTTTTGAGAATTGAGACTTTTTAAAATGATTACCAGATTGATAACACGACCGTCATGACATGCACTACTCATTTTGGTAAAAATAAACTTAGCCCAATTACACTTGAAAATAGTAACAATTTAATAGTGAATGCTTGTCTACTATCCCACCTGATAAGTGGCGATGAAGTGAAGAAAGTTAAGCGCATTAACTTAGTTAAAACCTATACGTTTCTTTTTAAACCATCCTACAAAAATAGAAAATGAAGAAAACACTATTTAAGAGCCAGTAAATTGTTTTTTAAGCTGTTCTAGTAATTGAGAACCTCCCTCCTTGTCCGCAAAACTCTTTACTAATTTTCCTAACTGCGAAAAGAAAAAGATAAAAGATGGTGGTAGGCACCATGGAATGTTTGCATAACACTTGAATTGCCTCTTACGCCTTACCCAACATTCACATGTACTGAAGTATCAATTTAGGACTTAAATGCAAAACAATGTTACGTAGCCCCAACAACCTTAACGAGTATTTACCGCGACACATGCGAGATATTACGCGTTATTTATGCAATACTTACCTCAGATGTCACCCGACTATGAGCTGTGATAAGATCAGGATGGGAGCAACCATCCAAAACCCAAGGCTTACAGCTCGCTAAAACATAATCGCTAGGCCAAACACGTGCGGCAAACAGAAAGATTTCTGATATGTTGTAACAAAAAACATTTTCTACCTCAAAAGTGAGTTTATCCGCTCTCAATCTTGAATCTGTTCGGCACACATTTGTACGTCTTTGTGGCTCTTATCGTCCGGATTAATCACTGCAAGAAAAGCGTTGGGTCCCGACCGCAATTTTTTTCTGCTACCCTTAAATAAACTTCCTTCAGATGTTTGCAATGAAATTGATGTTGTTCTAGATGTCGTCGCTATGACAAGTTTTGTTAAGTATGACAGGAGTTTTTAACTGCCGCGTATAAGTCGTATTGTAAACATTATTTTTGAATGAATCAATCAGTGCATACCTGTAATAACATAACATGGGAACAAGAGTAAAAATTATTTCATTTCTTCGCTCTACGAGAGTCAGAGAGAACTCTATCTTATTTATCTATTTTACTAAACTGTGCTAGCACAGAGAAATATGGTCTTAACGCCATTCACACTGACAAAATATCCATGCCTAGAAAGGAGAAAATTTATTGCAAAGAAGTCAAAGTCAAAAAAGACTGACCATAGACAAACCGCTTTGTCGTAGCGTGCAATGAAACAGTCTTCGTGCATTATTGTATGAACTGAATACCTCAAGCTTCTTATGTATGGCATTCGGACCTCATATTACTACTTCTAGCTGTCGGCATACTCTGCATCAAGTAATCCATAATACATAGTCATTGGCCATCTAACCAAGGAAGAAGATAACTTGACAAAAGTCAAAATTTTAGTCATTTAAATTACAAAATAAATAATTTTTACACAATTGTTATTAATTTATCAGTATCAAATTCAATTGTAATTCTTGCAGTTACGATAGATAATACAGTATCATCAGGTTTATAATACTCTGTAACCGATCACAAACTTTAATTTCATAAGTTAGTATTCGGGAGTACCAAGGGGCTGGCTAAAGCAAAATGGGCGTGTTATATTTATAGGTTGTTGTGATCATTGTACTGTCACAAAGGACGAAAAAATATCTTTTTTACGCTTAGAAACCCTGTCTGTCTATTGATGCAATTCAAAGATATTGTAATTTATCATGAGTGAAATAAATACTACAATGAAAATTTGCGAGCCTATGAACATATAGATGAATCATCTAGAACCCAAGTTTGCCAAATTACTAAAATGCCTTAAGTAAATTATCTAAATATTTGAAGACAATAAAACCAAAATTTAAACTTAATAGAAACGCAGTAGTGGAAATCTTAGTTATTTAGCAAATTGGGCCTTATGTTAAATGTTTGCCTTACAGTCTTACACCAACGGCATGTGGCGCCCTCTAGAAGACTTAAAGTATCTAACTAAAATATGATAATGATTCCTTTGCTCTAAATATTTCATTTCACACTTTTCAGAACGTGGTTTTTAAGTTTCCAAACCTATTGCTTATGTCAATAAAGGCCAGCAATAATCACTAATACAAGATCTCCATTGACAGACCACTGGAACTATAATAATAGTTATTTGGCTAGCATTTGTCGCTGGAGGCTCAATGGGGCTGAGGTGGGCACGCTATTGTCCCCTATGCCGAAATATGCGTTGCACACTCTAGGGATGTTACCTATTGTTGACTACAATATCGATGAAATAAATAATATGAACCAATACGAGGGTGCTGGACATTCGTATTGTTACATCCTTGTAGTATTAAGAATACCACTTTAAAGTCATAAGATAAACATAATTTAGACGATTAAATAGCCAACGAGCAAAATTTTATGGAAATAAAATTTTCGGTGCGGTGTTTTCATCTTTCACGTAATTAATTATACACATAATATTACACATAAAACTGAACTTTCTGCACTTTTTATCTTTATCAACTTTAACTATGCCACATCTCAAATTGGTATTTTTCTGCATTATTCTTTAAAAGTGGGCTAAATTAACATTCATGTATACACCCTGTATAAAAAGATATCGGTCATCGATACATTTCGATAACGTAACTACGCCGAACTAGTTCCCACATTTTTTGCTCCGCCCATAGGGATTACTCAACAATAACTTGCGTACGCGCAGGCCACACATCATCTCACAAAGAGAGTTTTTGCGCAGTTAATGGGATTCCTCAATTTATTGTAAGATGCGTTTATAAATAAACGACGCGACGGTTTCGATTTAAAAAATGCCAGCTTTTAATAGAATATTTAATAAATAATTTAAATACGCGTAGTAAAGTATATTTATTTTTTACTTAAAAAAATATATTTGTAGAGGTATAAATAAACAAAATTATCTTCTTGTAACTAGCCTGGTTAATGACCTGTGGTTGCTATTAACCACCTTCTTTCTTGAGTCTTCAATACGCCATACGCCACTATTAGCGTAGATGAAACTTTATTTTAAAAATCAGTGTAACAAACAGTGGTTGCTGTAAACCACGTTCTTTCCTTAGTCTATTATACGCCATATGAGTACCCTACTTATTGCGTAGAGTAGTAATTTACTTTACTTTTTAGATTCTTCAAAACATAAATTTTACTTATCTTAACAATAACTGTAGGTTAAAAAAACTTTATTATAAGAACCAGTGTTAAAAGATAAGGTGTTAAAGCAACTAGCAGCGCACTAATATTGAAACAACTTCAAACTTTAGTTGCTGTATTTCCTTCGCAGTTCAGCTACTCGTGGATAGATGGCGCTACGTAACACGACGCGTCGCCAGTGTTCATAATATCAAGTCTTTTTGGAAGGAAATACTTTAAATTAAGTATGTTATTGAATGTATTATAGATTCAATGACTGCTATGAGGTTAATTTGATCTTACGAGGTCAGTGTCCTTTATGGTTTACGGATAAGTATTATTGTCTATTAGGTAATTAGATAAAGTTGTTTGTGTCACGCTTCAATAACGAAACAAAAGATAGTTTTAGATTACACACGTTTAGCTATTATTTATTTATTTAAGATCAAATAATAATTACGCCTGGAGTCGCAACAAATGATGTGAGCCTAAAGTGTTGTGCCTCTACAAAAATATACTTGATGTATATTAAGTATTATTCTCTTTAAATGTGTATGTAAGTTTGTAAGTCTCAAGAATAGAAAAAAACTTTTCAACCTTATTGACTTTAGTTTCGGCTTTTAAATACACAAAAAAGTTCTTTATAAGTAGTTATGTAAAAGTATGTATAATAATTATGAAATGTTGTTTAATAAACTTTGATTGAAGTACTCGTATGTACTCGTATCATACGCCCTTTTGTAATTCCGATGTAACTGAAAGAGGTAAGTACTTTTACCTTTCATATATTCATCAAGATAAATAAACAGGATCAGTGTACTTCCTCAGGACGCGTCTGAAAGGTCTAGAAAATTAATTTAATTAAGATTCTTTACATAAAGAGGAAACTTTACACGATTACGTCCCTCGATGTAAATTTCCTCGACCAAATTCGGCTAAAATCTGATAAAACTCGATCCATTTTGTCGAAACTTCCCTTTTATCTCAGGATAGGAGGTTGCCTTAAAATTTGTGTACGTTTATCTGAACTTAAGTTCGCCAAATTCTATTTGTATTCAATCTTTCAACGTTCCCTGTACAAGGTTGATAAGAAGCCTAATATTTTGCAATTTATCGCAGCCTCCCTTAAGATTCATTCAGTTCAGTTCGTTTCGTGCGCCTTTTATCTTTGTTATCTGTTTGTAGCTATCAGTACCAAAAAATATAAACTGCTTATTAAGCGTAGAATGTAAAATTTATTTCATTGACACTTAAAAGTAGTTAAGACACTAATATATAGCTGTATAGTGAGGTGGACATGGATGTAACCCGTTCAGTTACGAAAATAACGAATGTTTTAATAAGAATTCTGTAAATTACACATTGTCATAAATAAAGTACTTTAACTAATTAATTGAAAGTGTCCTAAGATAAGCAAAGACCAAATAGTCCCTCAATAGAACCGTTTATAAATTAACAGACTCATTCACAAATTCTCAAAGAATGGATAATGTATAAGATACTAGACGATACCCGCGGTTTTACCCGCGGAAGAGTAGAATTCATCCCAGGGGAACCTATAAAATCTATCCTATGTCCTATTCCTAGATTCAAACTATCTGTGTGCCAAGTTTCAGCTTAATCCGTTCAATGGTTAGAGCGTGAAGGAGGGACAAACATCCAAACATCCAAATATCCAAACATCCTTACAAACTTTCACATTTATAATATTAGTAGGATAATTATATTATATGTATGTAATGTAATACCAGGCTAATACCTGTATTAAAATAAAATAGATTCGAGATTAAGATATAACTTTGTAACATTGTATTTTTTATATTTTATAGAAAATTATTCAATAAATTGTATTCAAAATGCAAAAACAAAGACTGTGAACTTTAGTAAATAATAATAAATATAAATTATTGTTATGATAAGATTTTATCAACGGAGCCTGATATGTGTATTTGTGCAACATTATAAATAATTATAATAAGTTTCCTATTCGGGATCTAGCTCAGAAGGTTTTTTAGGCTTCGATATGTATTGAATACTCATCAAGCAAAGTTCGGTCTTCCAAACTGGTAATAATTTTAACGATAACTAGCAAGAATTGATATGTTGATCCGAAGCAAAAATTTTTTGTAAGGCCTTGAAACAAAAACGCCAGTACGATGCAAAGTTGTAGTTGATGAATAATTTAGGTATGTCTCATCGGAATAATAATGTTGCTATTATAAAGACAAATTCAGAAGTATAAAATAGAAACGAATCGTCGAGTACAGAACATTATATTTTAGGATATTACATGATAGACAGTTTAATTTGGTCGCGATGGTTAGCTTTGTATCAATCGTTTTGATGTGTTATGTCTCTGGCGTATTATCAGGTATGAATTTGTTTTTAACTTTTTGTATTACATTTTTTTCAAGAGACCTTCTTTACTTCTTCTTCTTCGACAATAACCTTGCGTTACGGGTAAAATGAGATTCCTATCCACTAAATCCAATACCAAACGTCTGCTACATACCTATTAATATGAGAAAACAAGACTAACTTACTTGATTTTGTCATCCTAATACTCATTAAGTTGATGCTAATTATTATGATAATAGTGCGTATATAGTTGTAGTTGGATGACTTATGTCGTGTTACGGAGGAGGTTAACAACTTTGGGCGGGTTTTTTAGTGCTTTTACGCTTCGGTGGAGACATTAAGAAGTCGATCTTGATTTTTTGTGTGCTTTAGTTACAGTGTTGATTAAATTACGAGCTCAATGCTACCTAGTCAGCAACAACATCGACTTATTTCTACTTACGAAATTGTTCTACTCATAAATGAAATCAGGCAATGTCCTTCATTTGTCGGAAATACGTTTTAAAACAAACAAGAAGTCGCACAAGTAGGGTCTCTATGTAATATGCAAAACAAATCAATGCACGTGTCGTGTAAAAAAACTGCGTGCATACTTTTTGTACACGTACTCATTAACATTGGGATTAAAATCGAACACACGAGCTTACTAGATGATACGTGATCAACATGAAGATTACATCATGTATCCATTAGGATAGAGCTATAGCCCTATTTCCCTATTACAAACCTGTGAGATAGCCCTTTAGCTGCAACTCCTCAGTTAAAAAATTAACCTTCTTAATGAGAACTACATTAGCTACATTTATACCATGATAATAGTCACTACAGCTACACTACAATTCACTACATTTCCTACAACTATACTACAATTTACAGTCACCACAATTTTAGTGTAGTTAGGTTTTTCATTCTGTCTGTTTCGGCATCACGCGGAAACTTCTGTACTGTTTGAGTCTTGGTACGTTTGCAGCTAATTATTGAAGATGGTGTTAGAATACGTTTTATAACGAGAAATAGTCTTGTTCCCGTAGAATAATAGGTAAAAGAACTATCGAAGCCAAGACGAGTCCCTAGTAGAAATATACGAATATTTTTTAAATGCTTCATAACTGGTTAAATATATATTAAAACTTTACACATTTTTTCTAATTATAATACTCAGTGAGCAGAGCAAAAAATAGAGTGCAATATACAATGTGTATGTCTTTGATAAATGTTAGTATTTTTTGTTTGTGTGTATTTAAATATAGAATCAGGCAAAAACATAGTGTAATTTAATAACAGAAGGTTTCCAACGATGTTATTGAGCCAGTGGAGTTATCAAACTTCTCAGTTTAAAAATAGAAAATCAACTGAATTTTCAAGATCTTATAACGACTTCTTTAAATTAGTTAAGAGGTTGAAATTGAAAATAGGGTTAAAAGTTATTATGT